>JAUTBX010083983.1:0-12210 GCA_032361465.1 Lepetodrilus tevnianus | reverse complement strand
CAATAGGCTCGTACTGAGCAATTCGAAAGGCATGCATTGTAACATATTTATTTTCAGCGTTTAGAGTACATGCTCTAAGTCGACGTTAAACTCCATATTCACTCACTCACTAAATCACATTCCCTGTGCCAAAACTGAACAATTGGAAAGACATATATTTAGCATTTTTTTCAGCGTTTTGGTGACATTCTATAGTCCCTTTCTCTAGATTCATACCCGACTTCACTTTATGCTCAGCATACATGTACATAAATATAATTGAGTCTAATTATTTTTAAACTAGAATAAATTTGAATACATATCGAAAAAGGAAAAACAAGCCAACTTCCCATTGCCCATGTACAAACCCTTTCCAGAAACCTCTTCTTAAGTCAGACATACACTTCTAACATCAAAGGGCTACTGTTGTCAGCGATAGTCCAATTAGTCGTGTACTCTACTATAGCCTCCATCTAGCTCTGGTTCATTACACACCAAAATAAATCGGCAGAACTTTTTAAGATATTTTGTTAAACATATGTTTGGATTGGTCAGTATTAAAATAGACGAGGGGAATGCCCATTGCTTTGATACCAGGTGTTATAATGGGATATTGAGAAACTGAGTAAAGTCGTGCAGACATTATGACGTAAAGTAATGTGTCGAAAAGCAACAAGTGGGGGCGAACGGATTTGATTTTAGGTGCGAAACATCTGCTACCCGAGCTGTCTCTGGGGAAGGTTACCATAGTACGCTGAAAGTGCTTGTATGACGTATATATCCAAGTAACGCAGTTCATATGTATTATGCAACTCGACCAATTGTACAAAATTCACATTTCCTGATTTGGCCAATTTTCACGTTCTGAGCGCGCCCGTTTTGCCGCTTATAAGATACCAAATATTCATAATACTGGGGAAATCGAGCGCGTTTTTCGGGTCAACGGGGTCAAAGGGCTTGCCGGGTCAGGCCAGCCGGTAACAAAACGAACACAGCTATTGTCAGTTTGGACTTTGTTCTTTGGTCGGATGATATAATATTAAGCAATGTCTGCAAGTCATGTTCTTGAAGGACAGTATGGAATCGAGGTCAAGGTACATTACCATATTGAGTGACGGAAATATGACAACGCCATCGCTTGACTGTGCAAGGAATATGTGCAACTTTGACACTTTGATGCATATTCATGTGACTTTTGTACTTGAAATGTTGACGTGACATTAACATTGATTTTATGTCGGGTTTAGGTGCCTATATGGGTATTGTTCGGAGTTCGGATCGCTTTAATCAATTGCGTTAAGTTGGCAATATACGTAATAAATGGAAGCATTTAGTATGATATACTGCGAGTGTTGGTTACTCAGTAAGAGTAAGAAATGCGAGTGGTGATATCTAGTGTCGTAAGGAGTTTATTTATATTGACGCTATTCCCGACGGATTCAGCGCTGTAATGGTATCTTGTTCCATGTTAATGCCATTATTTGGAGGAGGCTTTAGGTAAACATTTAACGGCATGCTAGTCATTATCACTAGTCTTGATGCTATAAGAACCGGAGCAGAACCGTCTTGTTGTTACACATCCTCTACTATCGAATTCTGTTGATTAGAAACACACAGAAATAAATGTACGAATTCGTTCTTGTTGCAATTTTTTCTATCATCATGTCTACACATAAATAAATTAAAGAAATCTTCCTTGCTATAATCTTCTACCATCGTATCAGATTATGTCCATAAGAATTACAAAAGAATTGATGCAAGCATTTTTGCTTAGCGCCCATTGACACGGTCTTTTCCAGCCACTCGTTGGAAAACTGGAATCACCCAGTTGTGGGAATCATTATTCCATTAACAGAATTTAAATTGATTTCGCTTCATGTCGTTCTAATTTGGGAATTTAAATTGAGAATGATGATGAAATTGGTTGCATTATTTAGCTTGTATCTATCTTCACAGTGGTTCCCCGGAATATACCGATGGAGATTGCGTGGTTCAATCTCGAGACACAGGTTCGTGATAGCAAGACACGTATAGCAAGACACGTATGATGTTATTACCAGATCTTAAATTACCAGTTTCAACTTGTATTAGATGATGTCTGGTCGCATCTAGTGCTGTGCGAGTGAGGTGTAATTTATCAAGGATATATCCCTCCCCCCTTACTCCCTCCCTCATCCACTCACTCCCCATAGGCGAGTAGGCACCGAACCCTGTCTTCTGATTAGCTTACAGTATTTAATCATGACATCCAATTTGCAATGACATTGATGCCAAGTATACGGATCCTGGCGCCATAAATCACTTTAGCAATTTCAATTCTCCACATTTTAATTTAGGAAAAATGTATGACATGCATATTTTTCAGTGGACATGTACTGAATCACCAGATTATCAATCAATGTTTTATAGAAAATGGCTAAGATTTATGGAGGGGGGTTGAAACAGTGTACCATCTGGCGACCGGAGGATATTTTTCAGCGATGTTTAACCTCATGTAGATTGTAATTTTCAATGAAGATGACATAAATTTGGGTTATGAATTGGCCAGCGGGTTTGGACGTGTTCGGCTGGAAATTGATTCGCTCCGTGTGTATTCATTGACGAGAAGTAATTCGTCTTTCAATAAATGAAAAATGGCTTTCAGTATTAACGGTTGCGAGTGAAAAAAAGGTCATACCGTCTAAGCTATTGGCATTCGTGTTTAAATAAACGAAAAGTAATAAATAACAGCACGCGATATCTTTAACGCATGCCTTTGGTATGACATGGTGATGTATAAGCCAATACGTATTAGTTTGTAAAATGTTGAAGATACTAAGTATATATCCAGCATTAGCTTGATATTCCTTTAGTCTTTCCTACTGACCATTGAATACTTTTTATATTGCTATGGTCGGAGGGAAAACAATTCCTATATGGTCAGCAGAGAAGGCTAAATGAATCTCTAACGAATCCAGAAAATTAACCATTCCTCAGGAATTGCAGTGAATACAAGTTAAAACAGTTCACAATGTACTTGGCATAGGAGTTATTCAGGGTACCAGATGGGAAATAAATTAAATAAATGTTTATAGGATGGATAGTTGGAGGGATATACCAACAGCGGAACACTCAATATGTATTACACATTGCATATTATCACGCTAACGTCTATAGCATCAATCCATTCCTAAATCCATATAGACAATCCACTGCAATTCTAATAAAATATTGTATCCACGCTCGATACTAATATATATTTACATGCCATAATATCTTATTTGCACGATATAGATGTGTCCTTATCTTTTATCGTCAGAAATTCAGACTATATTAATATAATTAATATAATCTGTGGATCCTATATTTTCTATAAATACATGTAGGTTATGATTAAGGTATTATATTCAGTTTTATGAGCCGTGTTATTGATATATATTATAGTAATGGTTGGTAATATATATGTAGAAGTGAGATGACAGAATTTACTCTGTGTTGTAAACCTTCATGCATGAGCACCATCTTCTGATGGTCATGATGTTTTCGATTAAATTGCAATGAAACCGGACAGATTCAGATTATATAACACCACTGCAATGCCAATGCAATACATATCATGATCAGTGACTTCTGCTATTGTGGTACCACATCAAAATATGTTTGGGTGTCTAGGTCTCGAGTTATATATCCTGGTCAGGACACCTGACGTAGATATTCAAAAATATACCAGGACACCCGAGGTGAAGATGTCATGCCAGGCCTTGATCCTGTCTTGTCCTGTTAGAATCCTCGTTTCTCGAAGCTCTCTTAGCCGCTAAGGGACCATAGCACTCTCTTTGCCGATAGCTAATACATTGCTAAGAGAGTGGTGATGTGGTACCTTTACTAATATATAAGAGAGCTTCGAGAAACGATACGCTGGAACATTACACCTAACTATTTTGTTCTGTATACAGGCAACTGCAGACTACTATCACTGCGAACTAGGACGGAGCAGACTAGTATTGATGTGAATCAGGATCAGGTAGACTAGTATTGATATACACTAGGAAACAGACACAGTTCTAAGTTGTTACCCATGAAAGACGAGCAGATGAAAGAACACCAGCATGCGGCAATTGCAAATGCCAGACGAAGGCTTATATTGGTCTTAGATTCAATAGACCCAATATAAATGCCAGCATTCGTCCACGAAAGCTGAATAAAATATCTCTGGAAATATAGTTCCGTAATTAATCTAAACTATGTTCGTCAAAGATTCAGATGAATGAAAATAGATAGCAATCATTAGTATCTACAGTATTATCATATTTGAGTTTGAAGAATACGTCCGCGAAGTCGAGTAATAATACGACGAATTTAAATTTAGACACTGTTTGACAAGAATCGAAGACTTACCGGTTAAAAGACCTTCAGCTTCCTATGTAAAGGAGGGTTCTAGGACAACTGAGCGCTGAACCTTCATCAAACATCATTGACAGTATGCCGTGGCTTGTGTTGATCGTCAAGTCCGATTAATAATTCCAGGAATATGAGAGGAAATCTTTGGCGGAGTCGGAAGGGACGAGAAGGCGCCAAGACGGCTCATGAGCATACAGACGTTACCGTGGTACTTATCCATCGCGGTTTGGAGTTGTTGCAGTGATCGTGGCTGCGTCTTTTTCTCAGGCACCATGCTTGAGCTCTGCGCAGTGTCTCGACTTCAGCTATAACTACTGCCCTTTTCTCCCAGTGGTCCCGCTCTGCTCCGCTTAGCAATGCACTGACTCCGGCAAACTTTTAGGCACTTCTTTTCCTTTCGCTCTGCTGTTCTATTTGTTGATGAGCTTTCTCAATGGGCGTTTGGATCGATCTCTCACGTGGCGCATACAACAAAGATCGGTAAACCTTCAGCGTGAGCGCGACAAAAGCCAACTTTATTCCCAGCTAGTGGACCTACTATTCAACAGATCTCGTTCGCTTTTCGTTTTTGGAGCTTTGCGGATATTCGCGGATATTCGCTGTTTGGACTTTACTAGTCACCAGCTTTACCGGACACAAGGAGGTGAGTGGCTCTTCTTTAACTTAAATCGCTTGCAGCGGCGCTAAATTGTTTTCCTCTAAATATTTTTCTAGCGGAGTTCCTCAACACATTAGGATATATGATGCTTCGGCGTCAATTACATTCAACTGGCAATAGTTCTTCATTATTATATTTTGGTTACTAGCTTCAGAGTAATATTTACGTTACAACTTCTACAAATATTTAGATACGAAACCGTGGTATACTTTACGCCGTGGTATTGACTCTACACACGTGGTTATGGGGGAAACTAAACATTAAGCAAACACACACACACACCTTAGCGATGACTCCATATACAGTGGATTACTACTAGTAGTTACGTGTCCTCCAGAGAATCCCAGATACGATTAAGGATTCATACGGGAGACAAGAGCGATATCATGCCAGAATTTCTCAGCATTGCGTATGAGAAGACATCGACATACCTGTTATAACCACACATAATCGTTCACTCGTATGTATTGAACTTGTCGGTGCGGTCAGCAACCTCTTCTAGCAAGTTTTCAGAGTCTGTTGGTCTGCCAGTGTAATTCACATTGATACACGTCTTACGGAGTTTTGTCATTGACCATTAGTGTTGGGGTCAGTCTGCGTTAAAGGGACATTTCAATTCACATTCGCCGGGAGTATTGGTGTTGGGGGACGAGTGACTGTCCGGGCTCCCGGCTTGTTAATTGATGATGGTCCACTGGAAATGTGTCAACGGATCAACTTTACAACGTGTCATAGATCCGCTTTATAACGCGTCACAGATCCGCTTTACAACGTGTCACAGATCCGCGCTGGGTACCGGAGCACTCCTAGTTCAATTCATACCCCGGCCCGCTATAGACATATAAAATACGTTGGCGGTGTTTCAAAATACACCTAGCTATAAACATCTGTAGACGTCCAGAATCCCATATATTGTTGTCAAGAAAGGTAGACTGTAGGCGCCTTGGCTCTGATCCCAACAGTATGGCTACAAGTGCGATTAGACGAGGATCAATAAGTAGCCGTAGAGGATCGCATATTTACTTGTACAGCAGGAAATGCTGTCTGTTTGTTTATTATTGATATTTACCAACAAATTAGTTGGCATAAACCACGTGGGGAGGCGCAAGAGGATGCAACTTCCGTCAGTATTCCACTGTAGTGTATCACCCTGTGATATGCACGTGGATGAAATATAGAGTGGGTGTTGGTGAAGGATGATGGAGAGAGAGAGAGAGAGAGAATGAGAGGGAGAGATAGGGGGGGGACACATTATGTCAGATATAATAGATGGAAGAGAGAGAGGGAGAGACAGATAAAAGAAGGGAAAAGAGAGAGATTGGGGAGGGAGATATGGGGAGAAGAGAGAGAGAGAGAGAGGGGTGGGGGTGGATCGGTGGGTACGTGGATGGAGGGGAATGGGGTAATGGAATGGTAATCAAGGAAGGCCCTGCTGAAACGTAGTCCTCATGGTGCTAACTATCATACTGTTTCATCAAGTAATACTGGCATGACAGTACCATAAGCAATGGAGGAGGAATATGTGGCATTAGACGTAATTATTATGACTAGTGGACTATATGTATGCCTTGTGTTGCTATGTGTCTTCCTGATAGCATTGATCCCATGTCGTATAATTCAATTGAACCTATACCAGACTAGGTAAATCGTATAAATTGTGTCCGTTTGTTTTCAAATAAAAAACCAATCACGCAATATAAAATCACTGCAGCATGACATAACCCACAATGGCTGTGATTTAAAAAATACTAGTATCTATTTTCGAAAGTAATTAAAAAATATGAATAAGAATGGAATTTTAATGATCGACATATTTTGTCCTTCCTAAGAACGACTCTTCATCGCTGTTGAGCAGCCTCTTCCGTTATATAGCCACGATATTGACTGCCTCCAATATAACATGAACGACGCTACGATGCTATTGATTGGTACTGGGTATTAATAAACGACCAGGCAAACCCCTGCCTCCCATATATAACACCATATCTCTCACATTATACATCAGGATAAAGCTAATTTCCTCGAGTTGTTTGTCCTCGTTTGGGATCTGTGCTATCGAAGTGGTCTAGTCACATGTAAATGAAGGTTTACGATCAGAGATAGACAGTTTCTCAAATGGACAGTTTGTGTGTTAGGTTATAAATAGTATAGGGGTGTGGGTGTGTATTTTGATAGTAGTGCATACTTTGTTGATTCGTATAAATAATGGGTATGCTGTAATTCTAAAATTACGATTACACTACCACATGCAATGTATAGTAACCCTCTCAATGCTGAAGGCAACCGGGGATGCCCTAACAAGATTTGTTGGGTTTAATCCAGCAGGGAGAGGGTTAAATGTTGAAATATTATTTAAATCGTGTCATGTTAGTATTCACTGTATTGATGTTTATAGTATACCATTGTCATATATTTACATCTTGAGCAGATGTCATGATATGGTTTCAGTGTATTCTTTGCAAATATGAGTACATTCCTAGTTTGTCACTAATGAATCAATGATCAGTAACAAAGGTGACTTGTCCGGTCACAGTTTTAATACCATTAATATACAGACCCCCCAATAGTAAAAGAAACCTCCGGATATAGGCTATGCATATGTGTCCATGTGCTCAAACAGCAACGATCAACAAACGTCATGTAAATTCTGACTAACTAACTCTGGCTAACACCAGCCACGTGGCCGACTTTGCAGCTGGAACTAGGACGCTCTACAACTCTCGCCACACGAGATAACAGTCTTCGACGGCTGACTGCACGTTTGCTGATAATAGGCTGGCCACAAAGACACTTGGAACGTATCTATAATCCAGATAAGATCCCCCCTTACCAAGAATCAGCGGCGTAATAGCTCGTGTCGTCAATGCCAAGGAACAACACAGTGTAGTCTATTATGGAAATGGTTTGACATACAAATTCGTGTCAATTATTCCTATTGAATGATAGTATTTACATCTGGCAAAGCGAGATTGTTCGTTGTCGCATATGACACAGAGTATTTCCTTTACCATCTGACAACAAGAGAATCCATTTTAGCATCTGATAAAACAAGAACAATCACTGTAGTATCTAACACAGCAAGAGAGAAAGTGAGCTTCTGGTACATCAAGATTGTTCGTTGTAGGATCTGTCATGACAACATATATCATTGTAGTATCTGATGCAATAAGAATATTCATTGTAGCATCTCACATAGCGACATATACCGTATATCATGGTAGCATCTGACACAATATAACTTTCACTCAAACATCTGACACAACAACAGCTTTCATTGTAGCATCTGACACAACAATATAGCTTTTAATGAAGCATTTAACACAGCAATATAGCTTTTAATGAAGCATCTTATACAACACTATTTTTCATTGTAGCATCTGAGTCATATCAAGAATATAGAATTTAATGAATCAGCCGACACAACAGTAGATCGTTCACTGAAACATCTGACACAACAACATATTGCATTATAGTAGCATCTGACACAACAATATCTTTCATTGCTGCATTTGACACAACAATATAGATTTTAATGAAGCATTTGACACAATACTAGTTTTCATTATAGCATCTGCCAAAACCATATATTTCATGGTAGCATAATACTACTAATAATAATAATAATAATAATAATAATAATAATAACAATAATAATAATAAGTAATGCTACGAACTAGACTAGCTCTACTCAATGGCGCTGACACAACACTAGCTTTCATTTTAGCATCTGATCTGACACAACAAGAACGCTCACTGTGGGGACTGGCACCATGGTTTATGGCGGCAATAAACTAGCTTCCACTAATATGTACACACACCACCAAACAATGGTGTCAGCTACAGTTCATAATTCTCTGATGTTCAACCACCGCATAACTTCCAGATACTTTATTACATTCTGCATTGCTTGACCTACTTTGACTGTATGGTCAACTGCCATCTTCCATGCATGTTTTCACTGTACAACAAGAAACCAATCATTCTCATATTCGAGATAAGTCATCACAAACTGGCATCTGGTCTGGTTTATTGTGAAACTCGAAAGAAAGAAATTAAATGAAATGAAAATAACAACAACTTCTAAATAACATGTGCACGTTTTCATGGTTGTTGAATATATGCTCAACCAAGTGTTCAGGCAAACATGTCTAATCTAGCGGCAAGTTATCTGGATGTTTCCTTAGCGTAGGGAAATTGGAAATATCGCTGTATCGTGTATCTCCCCGTGCCTATTATCTTAACTGCTTAAGAATCATCAGAAGCCATGCATATCATTATTCCAAAATCGATTGCTAGCTGAAATTATTCCATTCCAAAGTTGCGATAGTCTTCCGGCAATGCTAATTCTCCAAAGTAACACCACTTCACGCAATGACCTTCCTGCATAAGTCCATTACCTTCCTGCATAAGTCCATATACTATAGTATATTGTAATAATAGATTGTAATGTACAACCGTATGCACTTTTATAAAACGTTTACCTAGAATGCCCGAACAAGCTGCATGTATTATTGGTCGTAAAGCACCATAGTTATGCTGACAGCGTGTTGACTGTGCCACCCATTTGGGCACAGTTCCTTTGACGGATTCCTGGTGGCAAGCGCAATACAGCCGTAATTACATTCGCGTTTACAAGTAATTAAAGCATAAATCTCAACTAACTGCCACGTCGGTGGGTGTAGGCAGGCAGTTAGTGTTGCCCCGGACACTAAATTGTCTTATCTGCAAGAAGACCCTTCCAATCAAGACGTGTTTGGAGATGTTAGTCTGTATGCAACAGCGGTGTAATCGTTGCGTTCTTCGTACTATTGCAATGTGCCAGATGTGATCTGCCTATCGTCTCTATTGGGACGATCACTGTCCTGTTGGAATACTCAGGGTATCGTTTGACGAAGTTCTCATATCTACTACGAAGCCATAGTGCTTTCGTAGCCTTCTCGTGAATATTGCGATCAGGTACTTGCAGGCGAGCTATGCTATGGTATTTTAGTGGATATGAGAGCTTTGTGAAACGATACCCAAGTGGTCATCTGTTATGTTTCCCAATCTATCTAGGACATGTACATACCAGCCCCAGCTGTAAATAGTTCTCAGAATGTATTACAGAGCTTGTTTTGATAGTAATCGAAACCCTATTCTCCCTTTTTAATTTGTTATTAATAAAGCATAATATCACGGATGATTGACCTATGTAAAGGACACACGAATTTCGATCTGAGACTAATTACGCATGAGTACCCAAAAGTAGTTATTTACTGATGTACTTATAGTAGGGAGGCAGAACCCACATTTTTACAATTACGCTCAACCCGAGAGAGTAATAGCAGAACGTTTATCGGTATGCCCGGTTAAAGAATACCTAATTCAGTAACTGAGTAATGGTTGATTGTGTATGCTCATGTTATACGTGGCAATGTATAAACCATGTCTACGTACGTGTACGCACAAATAACCCACCACGTACGAACATGTACGTATAAACCGCCATGTACTCACCAAATGTATCCATATGTACCCACCATATATGTACCTGCCATATGTACCTACCATATAAGTACTCAACCTTATGTATATATCATATGTACATACCATTGTACGTCCCATACATCAATTATGCACTCGCAAGTTCTAGTATAGGTATCATTTCCGCAAAATACAATCTATATGAGCTATCGTAGACCGTATACAAGGTGTATAAACCTTAGAACTCCCATAGTGACGAACATGCACTAACAAGAAGGTCGTAAATCGATTAAAGTGCTGGATATTTAATCGAGGCATAGTATTACGGCCAAGGCGTAAATATTCATATTAATAAGACTCCGCTTGCCATTTAATTTACGTGACAGAAACAATGGCTTTTACGTGACAGAAACAATGGCTTTCGTTCAATTCGACCCTGACGTTTGACTTATGTCACCGAGGTGTGACTGCGACAATGCTTGTCGACTCGTAGATGGCATCTTCATCTTACCACACACACTCCACTGGAACGAAAACTAGTAATGGTACTCCGCTTTAGAACGTATAATCAATCAACCTGTTCGCAATAGTATCTTCCATACGCAATCTCTAAGGGTCTATGCTTGTAGCTAAGCAATTATGAGCAATAGGGGAAAAAAAGCAATTTAGACCACGACGACTATGTTATGGCACATGGTGTGATATCGTGTTTTGCTCTGCGGAATGTAGATAATTTCTTTAGGGAGAATCGTAAGACAAAGCCCTAACTTGCTAAAGTAATATTGACAAAAAACGTACATAAAAAAATCTCAAAAGGTCAAAAAGTACAAAACCTATGAAGTTAGGATATGAGATCAATAAAAACCAATGAGATCGATAAAAACGCATGAGAGAAAATGTATGCCATCATTTGTATATTTCCATAACGTAAGCTTCGGTGATATTCATAAGTACAATTCGTCATAAAATTGTCATTGATATATAACATTAGATGCTGAAACAGCCTTTCCTAATGATCATTACTTAGCAAGGTACTGACAGGTGTGTGGGTATATCGATGAGAATTCTTTACTTCATTCAAATTAACGTAACAATATTGATAGACTAAACACAATAATAGCGCTGTGTTCGTTATGGATTGACGCCTTATCCCTATGCATGAACAGACAGAACGACTATTTTGAAAGAAAGAAAAGAATCTGTTGACGTAGATTATTCATCGTCAATTTTACCTTCTGGTTTTCTTTTGTCTGAAAATTATACTTCATCATTTTTACCGTTTGGGTTTCTTTAGTCTAGTGAATGCTATTGATAAGGAATGAGTGAGCGGTTTGGACTTGATTATACGTGTAAATGCGGTAATTTGCGTTGTGTGGAAAATAGTATGCATTACTGCATACATATAACATTTACATCTCGACATGAGGGATAAGTTAGCGATTCTGTTATCAATTCGATTGACTCGATTTATTGGACGAGTTGACATGTGTGAGCGAACGTCTCAGTTATTTACGCATGCTCACCTACCGAGCGTTTATTTATTTACGGATAATTGTGTCCGATCCGGATATATCCGGATATTATGTAAATGAATAATACTGTTTGCATGCAAGTAATTAACAATAAGACATATACGTGCATGACTTTAATTAGGCATTAATAAACATACAGTACATGACAATGTTTTAAGAACTAGCCTAAATAGTGTCTAGAGACGCAATAATATCCAT
>JAUTBX010083650.1:0-12221 GCA_032361465.1 Lepetodrilus tevnianus | reverse complement strand
CGAAGCGACTTACCCTCCGCCATATTGAATGACAACAGTAACGCGCGTTACTGTTGTCAGGGTATCGACAGTGGTCTAGACTAGTGCTAGACATCAAGAGGGAGCTTATTCAAGGGAAGTAACTCATGCGCAACTAGACTTTTTGAAAAGTTCTATAAAGCCATCTATTTATCTCAAAATCGTAATAGATCTACACTTATAAGGAAGCAAATTTGCTAAACTCCGTGCAGAGGGTGTTCGCAGTCATTTATGAAGTCACAAGTTTTCCCTACAGCCAGAGAGGAGTGTACGACTTCTACCAGGACACAACCAATCAAATTGCTAGAATTATCACATATTCTAACACCGGAACATTTACTTTGTGGAATTTCATCCCGATCATAAAAAAATATATCATGTTTTGAATAATAATAGATTTGATAATATTTTGGATAAAAGTTCTTACCAGAGGCGTCAAGGACGCACTGGGGGGCTGCTCTTCCGTGTCGCCCTCAGCTTGACGTTTACGTGCCAGGCGCCTCGCTGCTATTCTGTCTTGCAACTGTCACACGTATAAAACATCCATGTAAGTAGTTTAAAACACAAAGCACACATGAGTTTAGATTGAGAGTTGTCCAATGAGGAAAAGTGATGAATTATTTTTTTTGTAAATTATTTTTATTTACTTATTTTACTTTTAATTTTAATTTTTATTTTTTTTACTTCATGTATATTGAATTTGGTATCTCATTAAAGGTGATGCATTCTTTATGAGTGGTTTGTTGTACGTCACAGTGGAAATCTTTCACCCATACACAGCGTCGTGGAATTATATAGTGCTACTGAAGCCGTTCAGCCAGCATATGTAGCAGTTCCTTTGAGCGCAGCACAGTGTACTCGCACAGACAGGTGACATCACTCCAGTAAGCTGTACTGAGTGAAAGGAATGACTCGCACACCTTTCGGACAAGCAAGATGGCGGCAAAGAGTTGCCTTAGATGTAATAACGTCACTGTACTTTTTCTGTGCTTTCTGCACAACCTCACTAGCGAGTACAGCCTGCACATTGTCCGAGAACCGTGCGGCACGTTCCTTTGCTCTACACTGTGTACTGCGTTCAAAGGAACGACCCCTAGGGAACCCAGCTAAACTCACCAGACTGCCTTGTCTCCCCTTCTCCAAGCTAGCCTTGCTGACCACGGCCTGTGATTGGCTCTCCGCCATCTTGATAAGGTGCACGGCAGTGGCCGCCTCAAACTCCTTGTTCGCATTCGACATTCTGCGAGCCTCCAGTCGCCGTTGAATTTCTATTCGCTGCTTCTCGTGCTGGTCGAGGAAAACCTGAAGCAACAAATGGTTAAAAAATTGTTGGTCACTTTGGTGAAGCCCACAGACATGAAAATGCCATTGATTAGAGAAACATCCATTATATTTAAACGTATTATTGTTACGATCGTGATTTTGATGATCATGATGAAATTCCAGATAGAAAGAAAATGTCCCAATGTTAAAATACACGTTAATCATATTATTATTATTATTATTATTATTAAATTATTATTATTATTATGATTATTATTATATATTGTTGTTGTTATTATTATTATTATTATTATTACATGTATTATTATTGCTGGTATTATTATTATTATTATTATTTTTAAAGTTATTAAAATTTATTATTATTATTGTCATTATTATTATTATACCTGTCTTCGGATGCTCTGGTCTTCTTCTAGTTGTTTTAACAAAGCATCTGTGTCCACCGGAACTCCAGAAGCCAGAGCTGTAATGTACAGAACATCCGTCATAATACATACACCAGGCCCAGAGATTACGAAAATGTTCCGAGTACGATTTCATACTCAACTCGGAACTTTGTTCATAAAACGTCCTGTGACGTCATAGCCTGAGTACGTTTTTGTGCTCAGCCTATGACGTCACATGACGTTTTATGAACAAAATTCTGAGTTGAGTATGAAATCGTACTCAGAAAGGTTTCGTAATCTCGGGCCCAGATCTGTCAGGCAGGTACACAGTTAGATATTTGCAATAATGTTCTCCTACTAAACCAAACTCCATAATACTTTGAACACATACACCCAAAAAAGATTTCCCCAACCCTACATACTCGTGCTCTTCCAAATTTGTATTTTATTTTTTTTAAATTGGGTTTAGAGTCACTTTCAAGATTATTTCACTTATATCACGACTTGTCAGTTTATGGCAGGCAGAAACCCGCAATATCTGTAGCGCTGAATGTAGCAGTAAACCTGCGAGCACTAGCTGGTACTGACAGACCAAGGATGATGTCTGCATTGCGTATTCTATCAATATCGTGTCAGAAATGTAACTGTTGTGAACATTGATGCCGGGCACCCCCAGGGCGGGATTTGAACTCGGGACCTTTGGCTCCAAAGCCCGTCCACCAACAATGGTAATACTCCAATTATTCTCTGTTTATGTAGTGACTACATCAAATAGGGCTTGCTCCTTTCTAGCTGATCTGTCTGTACTTTCCGTCAAAGACATGCAGTTACACAGTGCGATGTTGATCCTTTGTAACAGCGCATGTCTCGGACAGAAAGTACAGACAGAACAGCTAGAAAGGAGCAAGCCCTAGGAGAGGATGATATATGTTGTACATGCCGAAATTGATAAAATTATATTTTCCTTTCTTCTTCTAATAATTCAAAAGATATTTTACTTATTCATAGTTTACGTAGTAATAATACTGTATCTGTGATGGTAATGGCACATCGACTCATTATCGTAACATAATATAGTCGTTAGGTCATCACCAACTGTTCCAACAGAATTTGTTCTCATACATATTTGTACATTCATGCATATTATGATGTCATCATGCATATTAAACTACTTTGCTCTGATGCATATTAAATCTAAATGTATTCACTATTCATGCATATTAACTACTTTGCTTTCATACATATTTAACCCTCTCCATGCTGAAGGTAACTGGAGATGCCCTAGGGAGACTATTATTGAAACATTCTTACAAATATCTTAGCCTAAGAACAGTTCATAGCCATACTATAAGAATCGTTAAGATTGTCATACGATCGTAAGAATGTTTCGAGAATAGGCCCCACTAAAGAGCAGTGCTTGTGCCTAATCCAGCAGGGAGAGGGTTAATCTATGACATCATGCATATGAATTACAATACCATCATGCATTTAAATTATTTTGCTCTCCTATAAATATTAAATCTATGTCCTCATGCATATTAATTACTATACCATCATGCATATATATATATTAACTACTTTGCTAATATTTAAAATATTAAATCTATGTTATTGTTTTCATGCATATTATTGTGCTGATGTTTTCAATGTGCGATATTTTTATACATTTTCAAATACATTACCAAAGTTATTGGAGGAATGTTATTTTTTTAAATGAATAAAACAAATAAGCTAAATATTATCTTCACAACATTTCATAACATTTGCAAAAATTATTTTATTGTATTCTTAATTTTTTTTTAAATCGTAATATATTATTTAAATTCTATTTTTAATTCCTCCAATATCTGTGAAAAATGTCAATGCTTGTTTTTGTGTCCACATCAAAACAATGTCGTTCACATCAATCCAATATCGTTCACATCAGTGTGATATCGTTCACTTCAACGCAATGTGCTCACATCAACCCAATGAGTGAGTGATTATAGAGTCTAACATCACTGCGGGAATATTTGACCCATTTGCGACAATCACATCAACACAACGTCGTGCATATAAATCTTGTGCAATGTGAAGAAATGTCTAGACTATTGATGATAAACAGATGTGAAAAACAGTAGAAGAAAAAAACCTGAAAGAGGTCGCTTTGGCTTGGCCACATCTAGATGTCCGTAGAGAAAGAAAAACAACTCAAACATGTCAGAAAAATATAAATCATAATTATATAGTTGGGAGAGAAGTGATGTCAAAATACACCGATCTGTAAGATGTGTGTGGTAAGTATCGATTTTATGAACAAAACTGTGTACATCCATAGAAAGACCAAGAATTGTCAAATTAAAATATAAAAGGCATTCTGCTAAAATTTCTACACATAGTGGAAGATGTAATACACGCTGATCCAACTATGCAAAGTCACTGTGTCAATAAATAATTAGCATGCCCTGAAATGATAGTCTGAAAAATTGCAATGCAACATTTGATAATTACTTGCGACAATATATAAAATAGTGAAGTCTTCTTATTTTTTTAATGCTCTAAAATGCTAGCAGTCGTGATCCATTGTAATTCTAACTTTAACGTGACAATAAATAAATATAAAACCAGCCTGAAAAATTACTTTAAAAAACTGCAAATCAACATTATATTTGTATAAATGTTAATGTAACTTTCTATTTCGATACTTAGTGCACAAACAAAAAATCACCTTTCTCAACAGCTTCTGTCTTCTCCCTCTCGAACTCCTCCTCCAGTTGCTCCAAGGCCTTGTCAGTGTCTGAGAGTGGTCCCCCTTGGATCTCCTCCGGCTGGTCGTCACTGACGATGAACAACACCGCAGTCAGGTTGTCGTACCAACCCTCGCGTCCAGCCAACCTCTGCATGTCGCTGACCTTCTGCAGGAATTCCTCGTCCTTCACACCAAAATTAAATTAAAATAAAATATATTTTTAAAAGATAATTAAAATATGGTGGTGAGGGGTCATCACTTTATAAAGTTACATGAAAAGCGCAGTGTTCGAACTTAATGGGCCAAATAATGATACAAAAAACAATTGTTTACCAAAAAAAACATGAATTTCTACTGGCCCTGATACCTTTAGCATTAGGAGAAATGGCCGGGCCAGTGGTAATTTCGAACAATGGAAAAGCGCCCCATATGCAGACATCATTCATAGTGGCTACCATGAGATAATGTTCATGAATTATGTTCTACGGATATTTTGTGGTTTAACGTGTATTGGACTATGTTTAATCAAAGCCAATACTTTAATTTTCAAACCATGAACTATATCGATTTTCATTAACCCTTTCCATGTAATGCTGGAGGCAATCGGAAATGTCCCAACGATCAGGGCCTGTGCCTAATCCACCAGGGAGAGGGTTAAACATAACTTAATTAACAAGTATTTAAATATAGATTATGGATCACCAGAAGCCTGTTAGCAGAAATGATCCAGACGCATAGCTGAAACTCGATCGGCGCTATATACAAATGTTAGAGTAGCGTTCATAGGATTCAAGATCAAACCGGCCCAATAATTTGCAATGGTGTCTCACCTTCTGCGACATGAGCGACGAGATCAGCTTGGCATCGTCGGTCTGTTTCCTCTGCAGGTCTGCCATGATCTGGACGCCGATCTGATCCTCGTAAACTTTGATATCCACCTTGGAGGTATTACCAGCCAGGATTCGACTTTCAACTGAAACAATTTAGTTACACGGAAATGTAAACCATGACACCAGGGCCACATTCCTTTGAACGCAGTACAGTGTACTCGCAGACAGGTGACGTCACTCCAGTAAGCTGTACTGAGTGAAAGGAATGACTCACACACATCTCGTAACAAGCAAAATGGCGGCAAAGAGTTGCCTTAGATGTGATGATGTCACTGTACTTTTTCTGTGCTGTCTGCACAACCTTGAGTACAGCCTGCACACTGTCTGAGAACCGTGTGACACGTTCCTTTGACAAAAGTGTCTGTTCGGCGTACGCCAGACAGTGTACTGCACTCAAAGGGTGCGTTCAATCGGCACAGGGCTGAGTAAGCTGCTTATCTAAACTGGTTCCCTGTCCCATGCAGGGTTCATACGACTCTTGAGACTGTGGCTAGTTTGCTATGCCGCTTGCAAGCCCTTGTGTCTTTGAACCCCAAGTGTGTCTCATATTTTCTCCATATGTTTCTCTTTTCTCCCACATGACCAGTAGTAGAAATCATACAAACTATAAATTATTAAATGAATCTGAAATGACAATTTTAAAAAAAAGAAAAGAAAAAAAGATTTTGGTTTGAATTTAGATTGAACTGCTTTGATTGGAAATATATTTTCTACTTACTATTAATCACGTAAAAGAAATAACAGGCCCTGAGATTATAAAACCTTTTTTTTGCATACAAACTCATACTAAACTCAATGTAATGTTCACAAATCCCAATATAAAAGTCGAAGAGCATGAAATAATACTGAAAATATTTTGTTTTAATCGATTAGCGTTTTACGTCACAATGGAAATATTCCGCCATTACGCGACGACAAAAAGTTTCGTAATCTCGGGGCCCCGACTACACCAGATGCGTGTCTGACCTTCCAGTCTGTAGACCAGAGCCTTCTTGAGGAGGTCGAACTGTTGCGTCCTTCGCTTGGCGATTTCTGCGGGCTTGGACGTTTCTTTGGACAGGACGGTCTGTCGGGACTTGGTCAGCCACTTGCTGTGTTCATGGTGGACGCTGGCCAGTTCCTGCTTCAGACCCTGTGCAGAGTGACGTGGAGTGAGTGACATGGGACAGAATGATAGGCAGAGTGACATGGAGAGATGACATGGGCAGTCCCGCGGGAGAGACAAGATGGGCGGTGTTATGGGTAGAAGACTTTAGAGGGTTCAAATTATTAAAATAATCACAGTATAACATACCTCTTCTGCAGATGTAGCCTACCATACACATTATCAATCAATTTATAGAGCAGCAGCTTGATCATAATCGATAAAATCCATTGATGTCGCCGCTGATTGGTGAAGCAATATTTTGCTTGACTCCGGTGTGTAAGGACCTTAAAATTTGACACTGTGAGAATCGACTACACCACAGACACCACATACCTGTCTGACACCACATACATGTCTGCTGTCAGACACGACATACCTGTCATACACCACATACCTATCATCTGTCAGACACCACATACCTGTCTGACACCACATACCTGTCAGACACTACATACCTGTCTGACACCACATACCTGTCAGACACCACATACCTGTCAGACACCACATACCTGTCAGACACCACATACCTGCAAGGCCTTGATCTTGGCTGCAGTCTTCCTGGCTGCGGTGTCCGTGGACGCGGCGTGTAGGAGCTGCACCAGGACGTCCCGCTCCTGGTCCTGTCTGCAGTCCATGTCCTCCAACAGCTGCTGCTCTACGGACAGACCTGTAACACCAGACAGAGCAGTCAGTCCCAACTGTCCTTGTTTTATTTGGCTAAATATTTATATTTTTTTAAAGTAATATTTCATGGAGTTTTGATTTCGGTTGTGGTTTAGAGCTGATTTTGAAGACTATTTGTCACAATATTTATGTATTTTTTTTTATAGATTATTATTATTTTTTAATTAGGATTTAGAGCTGCTTATTATATCAGTTTAAAATGTTTGTTTTTTTGTGGGATTTCTTTTCAGTTGAAGCTGCATATGACATGTAGATTACTTAATTGGTCTTGTCATTTTATATCTTGTTTATCTTTTTGTTCCATCCTTCATACATTTATTCATGCATTCATTCTTTTTTTAAATCTGCATTATATTTAATCTTCATTCATTCATTCTTTCATTCTTTTATTATTATTATTATTATTATTTTTAGAAAAAATTAAAATATTTAATTTTCCTCCAGCTTCTTATGTATTTCAAGACAGCTTCCTATCTTTACTTCTCACACAAAAGTGGCTTTTAACGAAATGTGAAGAAAAATCTCTGCCACGTTACTATTCCAGTACCTGATCTATCTTTCGTCTCCTTCGCCAGTCTGGCAGTCAAACTGGCCGCGTTATTCTCCTCGTTGGCGGCAGTGGCTCTCTTCTTCTTCAGAGCACGGATCCTGTCCTGTGCCAGCTGATGCTGTCGTTCTCTCTGCGATGCCAGACTACACAAAGAAAAATAAACAAAAATAATAACGTAAATAAATGTGTAAGAAGCAGCATAAAAGTTTTTTCTATCTTAAATTAATTCCCGGTGAAATGGCACTGACTGATATAGGACTTTCTGCAATCTAATTACAATTAGATATGAAAGTATCGCTCCAAATATATTATAACATACGCTCACACTGGATCTAACGAAAACTGCTATCAACTCTTGTCAGGACAACCTTGACCGTAATCATGACGACCTTCACTTTTAATCTCCTTACAGCGAGGCGGCAAAGTGATGCTTACGAGGTACGAATCTACTCCAGAGACATCCGCTTGGTTCAGGTCATGATCGTCCTGACAAGAGTTGATAGCGGGTTTCGTTAAATCGAGTGTGAGCGTATGTCAGAATATATTTGGAGCGATACTTTCGTATCTAATTTTAATTAGATTGGACTTTCTGAGAAGTGTTGTTATCTCCCCTGAAAATGTTCTATTGAATTATCTCCCTTGTCGTTTACGAGTAAATCCTGCCAATAATGGATGGGGAAAGTGAGTTAGCAGAGCAGATTATACAAGTTTTAAATTCTGCCATGTTAGAGTCCCATACCCGTGGGATAATTCAGTATC
This sequence comes from Lepetodrilus tevnianus, assembly GCA_032361465.1. Taxonomy (NCBI): domain Eukaryota; kingdom Metazoa; phylum Mollusca; class Gastropoda; order Lepetellida; family Lepetodrilidae; genus Lepetodrilus; species Lepetodrilus tevnianus. The sequence goes on along the minus strand of JAUTBX010083650.1, from coordinate 3,775 downwards.
TTGGCTGTAAGAGGTGTGTCATGCAAGTACAGCTGTCACTCAAGCAAAGCCCCGCCTACCTCTTCTGTTTGTCAGTAGCCGCCTGCTGTCCGAGACTGAAGATGAGGCAAGCCGAGTCCAGGTTGTCCTCCTTCTGGAGTTGTTTCTTCTCGTGGTTCAGCCGCGCAATGGCCGCCTGCTTGGCTCTCTCCTCGTCGAACTGCCCGCGCTTGGTGTCGAACATCGCCATCAGAGCGTCTCTCTCGGCGTCGTACTGCAGTGCCAGCGTGTCTAGTATGTTCTACAGAAAGGATGTGCACATGTGTGTGTGTGAGAGATGGTGTAGCTGGTAGGGTGTCAAGACTACAAACCCGAAGGTTCGAATCTGATGGCCTATTCTCGAAACGTTCTTACAAACTCCTTAGCCTAACAACAGTTCTCTTCATTATTCTTATAGTATGGTGACAAACTGTTGTAAGACTAAGAAGTTTGTAAGAATGTTTCAAGAATAGCTGGCCTCTGATTCTTGCCAACCATCAGTATTAGAAACTGTGACTTAGTCAAGAAAAAAATGTTCCTTTCTTTTTTAAAGTTAAAAAAAATATATAATAAAATTTGAAGAAAAAAAGTCTACTCTATCTGATTTACTTTAAAAATCCTGAAACTCTCCAAAAGGAGTTATAAAAATATAGATAAAAAAACCAACTTACCGTCTTCTTTGTGTCGGTCGCTTCCTCCTCTTGTAGAATAGTTTCCAGATCTTCCTCGTTGGTGGTCAAGCCAGCAGCCTCTCGCTCCTCGCGGAGTTTTCGACGTTTCGCCATCCGCTCTTCCAGCCTCGTCTTCTGGACATCTTTGGACTCGCCCAGTAGCTTCTCCAGCTCTGCAGAGAAGGAATAAACCCAGGGGTTCATTAGCTCACTTGGTCAGACATAAGAGGAAAATAATTTGCACTACTAGGCCAATTTTTCAGGAGCACCTGGCCTAGTTTTAGTTTTACTCTAATTGTACGCAGACGTTCAGATTGTTCAGAAGAGCACTCCTCATGTTCAGATTGTTCAAAAGAGTGCTCTTCATGTTCGCAAAGGATTCAAAAGAGTTCTCTTGGAACCCTGTTTGTTCCAATTGTTCAAAAGAGTGCTCTTCATGTTCAAATTGTTCATGTTCCAAATGTTCATAAAAGTACTCTTCATGTTCAAAAATGGTTCAGAAGGGACTGTCACCTGTCTTGTCCTGGAGATATATCCCGAGGACGGCGCTCAGCTGATCTCTCTTTCCTTCGCGGCGCAGTCGGCGCTCCTCGAGCTTCATCTTTATCATCGTGTTCTGTCTCTCCTGCTCGGTCATGTGCGACCATCTCTCTTCTCCGTGCTGCTTCAACAATGCCTGACAACAACAAACAGATTTTTTTGATTGCAATTACGTCAAAGCGGGAATACTACACCCATACGTGACGACATTAACAAAAATCAAAACCCGACAACAAAAAGGTTTTTAGAAGTGGAAATATTTCACAAATATGCGATGACATTGAAAAATCAACGCCTGATAACAAAATATTTTACGGAATTTACATTGCAGCAGGAATAGTTCAACCATATAACAACATAACAAATCAATTCCTGACAACAACATGATTTTTGATGGAATTAGTGGTTTACATCGCAACAGGAATATTTCACCCATACACGACGACACGCATAATAAAAAATCATATTGGTAAATGCTGAAGTATAGCTGAATAATATTTATATAGCATGTATATTTTTTTAATGATTTTTTATTTTTTTTGTTGTTGAGTCGCTTTTCAAGATTATTTCACTTATATCACGACTTGTTAGTTTAGGGCAGAAGGAACCCCACAACATCTGTAGCACTGAATGTTGCAGTAAACCTGTAAGCACTGGCTGGTACTGACAGACCAAGGATGATAACTACATTGCCACTCTACAGTCAGTGCATCCTATCAATATTGCATCAGAAAGGTAACTTTCATAAACATTGATGCCAGGTCCCCGGGGAGGGATTTGAACCTTTACACTACCGCCTGCCCCCGCTATAGACCGCCCCCTGAATGAATTAAGGACCAATACATGTCCCCCTAAACAAGAATTATATTAACTATGTAAATTCACCTCAATTATGAGCTTGTCCTTGAGAGCGTCGTATTTGTTGTCCAGCTCCTGCAAAACTTCGTCTTCGGGTTTTGCGTCCTCGCCCAGCGTCAACTTTAGCAATGTTGCTACGTTGTCATGCCAACACTCACGGATTGCCGTCACTATCTGCTCCATCTCTTCACGAAGAACTGTCGGATTCTAAACATGAGCATTAATCTTTGTAATGTCAATTAAAAAAGGTCGGATAAAGTTGGTTGACATTTTTGCAGATCGTTTCTTTGTTACAGGCATGGCAAGAAACAATTGTGATTTCAGTAGAAAACAAACCTGGGTGTGGTTTCTCGAAGCTCTCGTACCTACTATGAGACCATAAGGACTCTCGTAGCGATCTCTAATACATGGGGATCGTGCACTTACGAGAGCACTATGGTCTCATAGTGGATATGAGAGCTTTGAGAAACGATACCCTGGGCTGTAGGCTCTAAGCCATGTCCAGTGCAAATAAATTGTTCTCTGGATAAATAAATCAGCGAACACAGAAAATGTCCATGATTGATGTTATTGGAAATTATTGTACATGTAATTAAAAAATAATATTTCTATATTCATGACATGATGGAAGAATTTGTGAATACAGTTTTAAAATCTGGCAATATAATGACATTTATTTGTAAAATAAACAGGTTTTATAGTGATTTGCGATTAAAGAATTGTGATGACTTTGTTCAAATAACACATACTAATAATAATGTGCACATTTATATTGCGCCACTTCCATGCTCAAAGTATGGTCATAGCACCATATTATCACATCATAAGTTATCAGAGATAGTTACGAGACAAACAAGGGAGATAATCACTATGTCCAACCTGTTCTTGTATGCGTTTCAGGAGGTGTGCCATATCGTGACCTTGAATCTGTTGAAGGTCGGCCAGTAGTGTCACAACGCAATCCGTCTCCGACGATGTACGCTGGCTCTGCTCCAGAATACAACTCACTGCTTCCTGTTATAGCCAATCATGTGAGTGAAGTTTTGTCACTGCAGGAATTTTTTGCTAATTATTTCTTTCATGCATTAATTAATTCACTTATTATTTATTTATTTCATACTGAATGAATGAATTTGTGCTTTACGTCACAGCAGGAATATTTCACACAATTCAGAAATATGGTATAAACATTAATTAATTTGGATTAATGGATAAATTAACAAGTTATTATTTTGTCACTAAGTATCGCAATAGAAAGGTTAATGTTATAAACCGTTGAAAATAATGACAATACATTCAATCAAGGATGATTTTTTACTTTGGAACAGGTCATCATAGTATATGTTTACAGAGTGGAATATCTGGCGCTATCATATTAAAATCGACACATCGGGCATCAGCAATATTTAAGAAAGCTGTGAAGTTCAAGGGCCATACCATAAAGATGGAGATCTGTTGCTGCGGGGGTTTATTCTGGGACTTCCGCCAACCGTCGCGGAATCCGCGGAGTGTATCCAGACGACTCTCCAATTCCTCGTCTGTCATGTGATCAGCTTTCTCTCTCGCCTCGTTCTCGCAACACTGCAACACGTAACAATGTTTATCATCTAATGGAAAGTTAAATATGGACATTATTTACACTGTTTTTGCCAATTTCCCCAAGAAATTATTCCTAATTTTCCCATATA
>JAUTBX010083316.1:0-15415 GCA_032361465.1 Lepetodrilus tevnianus | reverse complement strand
GTACAATCTCACACAGTCCACCATAGCCTACACAGTCTCTCAGTCCACCAGTCTCACAGCTCCACCAGTCTCACAGTTCACCGTACAGTCTCTATCCAGTCTCACAGTTCACCGTACAATCTCACACAGTCCACCATAGCCTACACAGTCTCTCAGTCCACCAGTCTCACAGCTCCACCAGTCTCACAGTCCACCGTACAGTCTCACACAGTCCACCGTACAGTCTCTATCCAGTCACACAGTTCACTGTACAGTCTCTATCCAGTCACACAGTTCACTGTACAGTCTCTATCCAGTCACACAGTTCACTGAACAGTCTCTATCCAGTCACACAGTTCACTGTACAGTCTCTATCCAGTCACACAGTTCACCGAACAGTCTATCCAGTCTCACAGTTCACCGAACAGTCTATCCAGTCTCACAGTTCACCATTTAGATTCATGCCTAGTTTCACACAGCCCACCATACATGGATCAAAAGGTCATGTGATAATTACTAATTTTCCATTTACTTTATCGGATAAGCTTACATTTTATCATTCTGTAAAATACCATTTCGAAGCATTTAAAGGAATATTGTTGCTGTTAGATTGCATGTTCAGCCATATAGAAACTTTATGCACATAGATCTTTTCTTACTTTGTAACTAAAACATTTTAAATATCTTTCGTAGTAGATTTTGTAGTACTTGTAGCATGTTTAGTTTAGTATATATCTAGATCTGTGCTTAAACATTGTCCTCGCTAGTATTCATAGAGCTTTGGTTTAGCCAGTGACTCTATACAACACCACACCATGTGCCTCATGTGCTTCAAGCATGCACCTCCTCATACTGTAGTCCATCAATTCCTAGAGCATGGTGCCAGTAGTATGAGATGTTCGGGAATCTATAGCTTCGTCATGTTTTATTGAAATACTCTATGTATTTATATATCTGCCTTGTTTATGCTATCTGATATTATCCAAATCCAGTTTAATGTATATAATTTCCGAGTACTGATGTTTCTATTTTCCGTGATATAATATTTTGAAGTATTCCGAGTACTGAGTACACTGGCTGAGTACTGACGGAATACTCTTGCCTCGTGATTAGGTAAACTTGGTCCTGGGTCGTGTGTGCAAGTGGGGAAATCTTCTGTGTTTGTCACATACCCGTATCACTTCAACTTCTCTGACGCTCCACGATGCCAACAGAAGTGCTTCGACAAAGGCTCCACCTACTTTAACATCTATGACAGCAAGTGTCTGTGTGGCCTTGTGAAGACAGACTGCACGTGTATCATGTGTAGAACCACGTTCCATGTAATTCCTAATGCCAAGAGCACACTCACAGGGTTAAAGGTCAACTACGACTCACCGGTGAGACTGGGGGTCCCTGTAACTATATCCAAAGACTGGCCAGTCCATGTCACGTCACTACAGCTGGACTTTGGCGACGGCAGCGTCACGACTGACCAGATGCCAGCCACGCACACATACTTGTATCCTGGCGAGGTCCGCCTGCAGCTTAGTCTGTGCTCTGTCTCCAAGCGGTGCTTCAAGGTTCGAACAACGCTGGTTGTCTCCGGTCTGGGTGATTCTGGCGCCATCGAGTGCCCGACCAGAGACATCAGCACGAAGGAAGCGGTGCCGATACAAGCCATGTTCACGTCCGCCCACAATGCTGATGTCACGTGGAGCAGGAAGAAGGAAGGAGACGGACAACCAGGTGAGTACATCAAGTGAGAGCTTAACATGTAAATTTAGAGCCAACCCGATGCTAGTAGGTCAAGTAACAGCCAATCAGGTGAGAGTAAGTCAAGTAACAGCCAATCAGGTGAGAGTAGGTCAAGTAACAGCCAATCAGGTGAGAGTAAATCAAATTAGGTGAGAGAACACACATAGATAGACTTTCTAGTGATGACAGGTTCTAGGGACTTCTTCCCAGTTTTCTTAATGGTCGCTATTTTCCATGTACTCAAATATATTTTAATTAAATTAGCTGTTCCTATAGCTCTTGCAGCAAAGTCATTTCCTTCTAAATGATCATGACTGACATGATTTAATATTCCATGTTGCTTCCTATCTAGCATTGGTGCCCTGTGATACCGGTCACTCACAACTGGATGTCACTGGTCACTGCTTCTACCTGGTGGTCAGCGCAAAGACATGGACCAAAGCTTCTCAACACTGTGGCAGAAGTCACGGCGGATACTTAGCTGTCGCCAACGACAATCAAGTCACAACATTCCTTGTCAACCTGATGAAACCCAGGTGATGTTCTATGTTGTCGTTGGTTTCAGAGTTAAATCAAAGTAAATAGGAGATGACATTTTGTCACTGATATTGTAGCATAGAAATGGATGTGATTTGGCTTGTGTCCGGGAGAGGGATGTAATAAATCAAAGTAAATAGGAGATGACATTTTGTCACTGATATTGTAGCATAGAAATGGATGTGATTTGGGTTGTATCCGGGAGAGGGATGTAATTGATATCGTGAGAAATGCATGTACCATAATTTAGAAAAATATATCGTCAGTATAGCCTTGATTGCCTAGACTGTATCAAATTGATCCACAGATGTTCTTGCTTTTCTTCATTGAAAGCTTCCTATTTCCTGTTACTGACAGACTGCCAGGAGAAGAAGATAGTGGGTAGCGGCCACACCTCAACATTCATGTTTCTTAACCGTTATCATACAGACGATATGCATTAAATTACGGCACATGCACTTTTCATGGAAACCAGATTCATATAATATTTTTCAGTTTTATCTGGAATCGCGTGTACATACATTGCTTGTGCAGTTCTTTTCATAAAACATAGATAGATTTAGATTTACCTGACATCATATGTTATTAGTTGTTCTATCTTTCGTCTAGTAGTATTAGTACTGCATGGATTGGATTGCGTCGGAGTGAGCGCTGGCTTGAGAACTACAAGTGGAGCGACCGGATGTCCCTGGGATCTAGAACCAAGTGGGCGACGTCCGAACCCAGAGAGTCGTGTGTGTACTTGACCGATGCCGGACAGTGGGTGACTGACCGCTGTGATGAGTCGTACATCTTCCTGTGTGAATATGTTCCTACTGGTGAGCTATGTTAGCACTGTGTTACCGGAGCTGAAACATCACATTTCATAAAGCTTTAGATTGAATATAAAAACAAGCATAGCCACCTCAACTTTTGTCACCCCAGCGATACAGCCACCCTTATCTACAGCCACCACTATTACAGCCGCTCCAGGCTACAGCTATCCCTATCTACAGTATAATTGGTGTCCATTTCAGACCCTAATCATGTATATTTTCCCTCACTGTGTTATCTAGACCTGCTTCCCAACAGTTATGTTCAATCCTCTGCTGGCTGTATTTCAGACCTGGTGAACACAGAAATCCACATCGCGGGCAGCCTGGATGTGGGCAAGATGAGTACGAAGCCAGTACAGCTGTTGCCCACTAAGCCCACAGCCGGCGTACAACACAGCCTGGTCTACATCCCAGGATTCTGGTTTACTGCCAGCGGCACAGTTCGCTGGTTCACCTTCAGGGCAGCCTCACTGCCCACAGATACATACGTTCAGCTCGGAGTCTACAGGCCCAGTTGTACTGGCGGGAAAACACTGTACAAGCCGGGTTTGTCCTCTCACACTCTTCTCACTGTCTGACTGTCATGTCATCTAATAGGAGCAGATGAGAGGAATAATTTTAATAATGTTATCACAATATTGACTTCTTTAACATTAAATTACTTTCATTCTTCCAAGATATTCATTAACATCAATAAAGAACACTTACATACATTGTGGTCTGATATGTCTACCAGAAAGTGTATTAAAGCTCTTACTAACTATATTTTCTGGTATTATTTGTTCAGGTTGTGATCAGAACCGTTTCTCCTCCTGTGCCCAGAGAGAATCCTGTAGCTTCCAGCCTGCAGTGTGTACAGCAGGTCAGCGGTCCTGTTACCTGACCACCGGATGTATCTCCACCTCGCAAGCCTGCAGCTGTGCCGGAGAGCATGACAGGAGTATCACGTGTCAGACCAGCGGAGTCAACACGGACAGCAGGCCGTCATACTCCCACGTGGGCAGTGTCGGGGTCAGCATCGTGCAGAGGACACCCGGGGTCTTCACTGTGATGGCCGACATCAAGGTCCAGGAACACGATGTCCTGGGAATTGTCTACTCTGGAAGCACCAATCCTATAGAGTGTTCAGAAGACTTCAACTCCCAGTGGGGGCAGTCTATCTTCACCGTCGCCAGCATCGCTGGGACAGGAAGTGACATCGCTGCTGATGCTGCTACGGCGGAGAAGAGTCTTGTATGCCACTTCAATGCGTTCTACTCCAAAGATAAAACAATCCACCTCCCCCGTAGTCTCAATGAACTGCCAGGACCAGGCAAGTACACCTTCAGCTACAAGGTTCTTCTGGGCAGTGGTGGAGTCCAACAGTGTACTGTGACAGGAGTGGAACCCGTGAGTAATATTATTTGGGCGAGTCCAAATCTCTCAGCAGTGAATACAATCAAAGTGGACATGTATACACGCGTGACATTGTTGGTTATGGTAAGCTCTGGTTCAGATTTGACCTATCATTGGAGTATTGGTTCTGAGGACAAGTCAAACAACAATACTGTGTCTGGAGTGTGTCCCGATGGGGTCGACAACATGCTGCCTTCTTGTGTCTCACCTACCTCCACCCTTGCCAATCCATTTGTGTACATCCAGCATACCTTTATTGCTCCAACAACAGTTGCTTTCAATGTGTCCAATTCAGTGAGCTGGAAGGAGCTGGAGGTGAACGTGATCCTAGGAGCGTGTATGCCAATCAAGGGACTGACCTTGTGTCACCAGAGCTGCTCCAGTCAGTGTGCGTCCTGTGAGCCACTCATTCAGGTCGGCATGGCAACAGTATTCCAAGTCCACTACACACAGGGAAGTGAGTACGGCATCTACACATATTACATTGGCGACACGCAGCAGACAAGTGTCCATGCAAGCAACACGTCTCTGACCTTCACTACTCCTGGCAGACATGTTGTGACGGTCAACTTGACCTGCGAGGCACACTCTCAGATAGACAAGCTGGAGGTGGTTGTGAAACAAGCTGCTAACATTGACAACCTTGTGGTTGTTGCACCACCAGCGGTTGCTTGGAGTGACACATTCACCCTCAAGATCAAAGCTGATGTTGATATGAATGCTGAACTAGACATTTCTGTAGACTTTAACGATGGTACACCTGCTAAAAATGTGTCTTTGGTCACGAGTAGTGTCAAGTTGGATCAAGTCATAACGCATGCATACACCAAAGAAGACATTTACAAGATTGTGATCACTGTGCGAGATTCTTTCCAGAAGAAGTCTGTCAATACGTCCATCCTGATACTGGCTCCTGTGTCTATAGCTAGTGCTGGTGCTGATCCCCAGTATTCTGAGCGCGACATGACAATCTACTTCCGGGCAGTAACCGTGCCACTACGGGGAAGTCTTGTGAAGCTGGACACCACCTCGCTGTGGTATAACTGGTCAGCTCCAGTCAATGAGCGCCTGTCGTCCAGAGTTTTCAGCAGCCGACTGCCAAAGAAAGTGATGGTTCTCGGCACGTACAACATCAGCCTGCACGTGGGCAATGCTGTCAGTGAGGACTCAACCAATGTCATGCTGTACGTCCGCGCGTGTGTCACGAGCCTGTCTCTACAGTACGCCGGCCCTACCCACCTCACAACACAGGCCAGCATCACAGCAGTCATGACTGGTGGGACAGACGTAGAGTATAGCTTAGACCCGGGCGACGGTAGAGACAGAATCAACCAGACAGCTGAACAATTCCTGGTGACCTACATCAAACCTGGCATCTACAATGTGTCTGTGACAGCTCACAACCGTGTTAAAACATGTACAGTGTATACAGAGAATGTGATGGTATATGTCATAGACAATGACACTGTTTTTCTTCTCGACATTCTTCCTCATACATGCCTCTCAACCAGGACAGTGTCGACTCTGGCAGTTGTTGCCGTCAGCATCGACCCGCTCACTCTCAACTACAGCTGGGATCTGGGGAATGGTACCACAGATGCTGGGACAGGCAAGCTTAATGTCAGTGTTCTGTACAAGGACCATGGAACGTACAATATAACAGTTTCTACAGGAAGAGACTCCACCTCCAGACAAGTGTGTGTGCAGGAGGAGATAACCAAGCTGACCTTTGTATCCTCTGCACCTGTCAGCCTGACGCTCGGGGAGGTGTCTACAAGGGTCATGGAGACATCAGTGGACTCAGGGTCGGACATCTCCTACAGCTGGATGCTTGCCGACGTTCCCCAGGAATGCAAGAACAGTTCCTGCTCCGTCAGCTTCGTGAACGCCGGCCCCGTTTCCATCCATGTCAATGCCTCCAACAACATCAGCTACGACACGGCCAGAGTGGACGTTGAAGCTCTGTACAGAATCCAGAATCTCACCATCACGTGCACGACGTGCAGGAAGACAACGTACCTGAGTACAGCAAGACCAGGACTGTTCCGGGCTACGGCTGGCAATGGATCCAACGTGACGTACTTGTACGACTTCGGCGACGGCTTGGTGTCAGATACTAGAAAGTCCTTCAACAATGTCAGCAAGTACGTAGTTTGTGTGAACGCTACAAACCTGGTGAGCACAGCCAGAGACTGCATGAATATCATAACACAGGATCCTGTCCTAGGACTCGCAATGGAATACAATGCTTCCACTGAGTTCATTGAAATAGAAGTCGGCACAAGCATCGTGTTTGACGCTAATATAACAGGTGGCACCAGTGTAACGTATAGATGGAAATGTGGTAATGGTACAACCAAAGTTCAACGCTACACCTTTACTTGTCACTTCATTACATCAATGTTATGGAAATTTAGTCTGCATGTGTTCAACAAGGTATCAGATAACGCGAAAAATCTTGAGATCTACGTGATAGAGGAGATTACTAGTCTGAGTGTGAACCACGACCTTGTCCACGGGAAGTTTGCCGCCACTCAGGAAGCTGTTAACTTCACGGCCATCAGTAACACGTATCTGAGGGTGAGTTTCCACTGGCGAGTCATCAAAGACAGTATGGAGATCTGCGACAGTGGAGGGACAGAGATGAAAGGAGGATGCAGTGTATTCCGCGACACTGGCAAGATAACCGTCATCCTGAATGCAAATAATTCTCTTGGCAGCAAAGAAGTTAACTTGACATTTACAGTATTTAATAGGATAGAAGACCTAGACATTTCCACAGATGCAAGTGCTATAGAAGTTAATAGTACTGCAATCTTCAAGGCAGCAACAGCAAAAGCAAGCTATGATGTGACGTTCCAGTGGACTGTGAGTCGTTACGGTGATGTGAGTGTGGATAAGTCTGATAAAACATCAACAATGTCTCATTACTTTGGGCAGGTCGGCCAGTACGCCATTTCTGTGAATGCAGTCTCAGACCTGGAACCTCAGGGATTCACGGCAAACGAAACAATCTTCGTGGAAGAAGTCATTACCAATGCACAAATACGTTCAAATGAAAAAACTTTCATCAGATATTTACAAAAGTCCTCGACCGTTGAGTTCGACATCAATACAGCTTCAGGCAGTGGTCTACAATACAGCTGGCAGCTGGTGGGTCCAAGTACAGCTGTAGACACCAAGGATGAGCAGCTGACACACGCGTTGACCCAGACCGGAGAGTACACTCTGAGAGTCCGTGTGCACAACCACATCAGCAGCCAGTCAGTGTCCGAGACTTTCTATGTGGAAGACGAACTCACCTCAGTTGACCTCGTCGTAAAGCACACTTTCATTGAGACTAAGGCAGCCATGTTGTTTGAAGCAAATGCAAGTCCTAAAGGAGAATTCTTTTACAAATGGACAATTAATGGAGAGTTGCAGCGAATAACCATCAGTACCTTCCAGAAATCCTTCCAAGTTGCAGGTATATATAAAGTCAACATACGTGTGTACAACAACGTCAGTTTCACAGAGAACTCCCAGGAAATCGAAGTCCAGGATCCAATAACTGGTCTTGCCATTGATAAATGTCAGTCAATGGTTCGCGGTAAGGAGACGACGCTAACTGCCACGTCGGCCACAGGGACAGATGTCGGCTACTCCTGGAAGTTGTCTGCCCCTAATGGGAGTACTGTGTCTCGCAATGGTGATGACTTGACGTATGACTTTGATTATCTCGGGCTGTACGAGCTGGTGGTAGTCGCCAAGAACAAGGTCAGTTCTGCCACTATCACGTGCACTATCAAATCACAAGGGAAAGTGGTCATATCAAAGATCAAGATTGAGTCTAAATCGAAAGTGATGTTCTTATTTGTGAAGCAGACGATCGTGTTTGAAGTGGTTGGGGAATATCTAACTGGTGCTGAGTTTGTGTGGAAATTCAAGGATCGAACAATCAGCAATGATAAATTCAAACTTGAGCGTGAATTTGATAAGCCAGGTTCACACCAGTTAACTGTCATTGTTGAGAATGAAGTGAGTTGTGAAGAGAAAACGGTACACTTCACTATTCTAGTCCTGAACTGTAAGCTTCCCAAAGTCCAAGTGGTCAGCAGGTCACCTGCTCGAGGATTGCGGTCACGTCCTCTGAACCTGGCTGTGGTCATCGACTTCAGCAACTGTCAGCTGTACCAGGCCAAGCACAAGTGGCAGATCTACCGCACTGACAGCTGCAGCAGTGGTCGTCCCGGGCAGCTGGTGGACCTGGGCCGGTCGTACACCGAGAGTCCAACACTCCTCATCAAGCCCAAGACTCTCCCCGCAGGAACCTACTGTGCCCTGTTCAACACGTCGTACCTCGACACATTCGTACACGAGACAGCTCGCATCGATGTCACCATTGTGTCGTCGCCACTGACAGCTGTCATCAGTGGTGGCAGTGAGAGGACGACATGGAACCAGGACTCCCTGCTTCTCAGCTGCAAGGATTCCTTTGATCCTGATGACTCCGGAACCCAGCTGTCCTGCTCCTGGTCCTGCACGGTGAGATGGTGCTCTGTACACGTGTCAGTGTGTCAGTATGTCAGTGTGTCAGTGTGTCAGTATGTCAGTGTGTCAGTATGTAGTCTCCTTACTAGTACATTATTACCTTATGACATGATATGAGCTGAGGTGAAACATAGTATATTTGTAGTAAGAAAATGTTTTACATTATATTGTGGTATTTGTAGTAAGAAGATGGTTGACATTATAATATTATTATGGTATTTGTAGTAAAAAGATGGTTGACATTGTATTATGGTCTGTCATTTCAGTCATCTGGAAGGTGCCCTTGGAGCACAAGGAAAGACATGACCTTGACCTCCAAGTTCCCTGTCGGAACATACACCATCACTCTGACAGTCACAGATGGTAGCAGAAGTAGCACAGTACAGCAGACGGTAAGTTTGATAGATCGTGTTAGTATAGAACAAGTTCATGTAAAGAGTGCAGTAATGAAATTGGACAAATCTTCACTCAAAATGAAAACCTGCCTGATTCTACCATCTTTTAAAGTCATCCTGAAAAGTATGCACTTTTAGATCTAAACACAGCATTGTAAAACAATGGATGATCAGTTAAATAAATGCATATTTTGTAGATATTTTAATCTGTATTGGAAGAAATCACATCTTAGGACTACATGGTTGCAGTGTTCATGTATGTATGTCGTCAGGTGACGTCTGTGTCTCTGCCTGGTCCTGCCGTCAGTCTCCACTGTGTCAGCTGTCAGACCGCCGGCACCTACAAGATCAGCTCCGCCAACCAGGTGGCACTGGCATCCTCGTGTACGAACTGCGGATCCAGAGTCGTCGAGTACACGTGGACAGTGCTTGCTGATGGAGCCTCTGTGACCTTAACCCCCAGCACACAGACACGGACTGGAATCTCGGGGCCCAATCTGGTGTTGATGGAGAACGTGCTGCCCAAAGCTACGACATACTCTGTCAGTGTCAGTGCTAGATTCCAGGGAGAGAGACCCACAGGGTCCAGCACGCTCGAGTTGTTGGCAAACTCGGCACCAACTGGAGGTCATTGTTCCGTCACACCGACATCCATCTTGAATCTAGAGACTCCAGTGACAGTGCAGTGTTCTGGCTGGTCCGACGATGACACGTCACAGCTGTCCTACAAGATCCTGGCCACAGGAGTGTCTGCTGCCGGTCCTGTGCTGTACCCTGTGTACCACGGACCTTACAGTGAGAAGTCTGTGTACCTGGCGTCTATCCCTGGTGCTGACCAGGGCAAGGTCAACCTGGAGGTGAAGGTCATTGATGAGCTAGGAGCATCCACAGGTTATGACCTCCAGTAAGATAACTTTCACATGTGGATATTGTTGACTATCTATTAGGAATACATTTCTTCTGAAATAATTAAAACAGTTACTCATATACCGGTATAAATGATGGTATAAGCTGAAAAAGATGGAAATAACAAAAAATATTGAATTGTCTATGTTTGCATTTTCCTAACAGCCAAAAACCATTTAAATTTAATTGTTTGGTTTAGCTGAGTACTACAGCACAATAACATAGTCATAGGTTGTTGCCATTCTGAAATGTTTTGAATGGTTCCAGAACCATCACGTTTGAGAGTCCAACATTGGACGCGTCGACATCCAGAATCGACTACATTATGTCCAAGGCCCAGTTCTCCCTGCCCTCGTTACTGAAGCGTGACGACCCCACCATGCTCCTGCCGTATGTCATCGCCCTCAGTCAGGAGCTCAACCAGCAGTACGACGTCCACCAGGGGGAGCTGTCCCGGGAGAAGCGGGCCACGATGCGGGACGCCATCACCATGAGTCTGGCCGCCATCCCTGTGTCTACTCTGGAGGACGTCCAGCAGGTGGCTTATCTGCTCCAGCTCCTCACGGTCAGTATCTCCACCACCCCACCCCACTCCACCCCACCTCCAGCTCATGGTCAGTATGTTCACCACACCATACCACCCAACCTCACCTCACCCCCCACACACCTCACCTCCAGCTCCTCACAGTCAGTATCTCCATTTGAAAATAAGTTTCAAACTTGTTTATGCTTAGCATTCTTGTATACTTGTTGACCTCTATCGTGCTGGTGACCAACAGAGGTGCCTATGGAAGATTGTAATACATTCAAGCAAGGATAATGCTTATCATATCGTTACATTTTTCAACTTCCTATTGGTTGTTTCCTACTTCAGAAATACTTTGATGAGTACCAAACTGAGGCGTGTCACCTGGTGATCGTAGAGTCACTCAAGAACATCACTGGTGTCCTCCAGACATTTGCCAATCAGAGTCGTAATCACGAACACTTCGTACCTCACCATCTGCTAGCCACCATATCCAACCTAATAGAAGCAGTCAACCTGGGCGTCTACAACCCAGCCGCTGTGTCTGATTGGCAGAAATATCCCATTCAGACCTTCTACCGTGACTTCAGTAACCTCCGCCCCGAGATCAGTGCTGCCATGAAACAAGTTATGGTATCCCACAATCCCTCACTCACCGGAAAGGATGTCCACCACAGACAGATAGTTGTTCCCAGCGCCTTTGACATCGCTGAACAGATCATGACGACAATCCTTATGACAACCATGTGGACAGAGAAGTCGATGGTCGTTAACCTTGGCGGGATCGAAGTTCATGGTCAGAGAACAAAAGTGAGAGAGACATGGGACAAGCGAGAATTAGAAGGCTGCATATTTGACCTTCCAGATAATCTGTTTGAGGGCATCCTGGAAAAAGAAGATGAGATTTTCCAGATAATGTTTGTCTTATCCAAGAATCCGTTTACATGGGGTTATATTAAAAACCTGACCGTCAACTCTCGAGTCCCTTCCTTGAGCTTCAAGTTCATCAATGGTCAGGACATCCCGATTCAAGATCTGCCACAATCTAAGAACATTAAGGTGTCCATGTTTGAGAACATTGTAGAAAGTAACAAGACTTTTGAAGCTATTGAGGACTTGACACTGTTCAACAGCAAATACTACAAACCATTTAAGAACCTCAAATACACAAGAGCGACCATCAAGGGAGGTAAGGCTAAGCTGGTGAGTGTGGACGTGTCAGAAGGGGCGGACACAGCATCAGGCATCCACATCCAGGTGCGGATGAAGGTTGTGGAGAACTCCACAGACAAGGAGGAGGGCGTTGTTCCCAGTGGACATGTGGACGTGTATCTGGGAGAGAATGGAGCCGCTGACAAGGTAAATCACCACGGACACAAGAAGATCTCCACAGCTCTCATGTCTGACGGTGTGGACCATAGGACGTACACCTTCATGGTGCAGTCAAAGTGAGCAACATCTTCCCTCAACATCTTTAAATACAACATCGTTGCAAATCGGTGAAAGATTCCCGCCGCAACGTTAAACTCCATATTCATTCACTCGCTAAGTACAACAATTTTAACCTGTTCATCTTTTATATTGCAACATAATCATGTATTTTGTCTCCACAAACTTTAAATATACGTGGTTTAAACTATTAAAAGTCATTGGTGTGTCTTTATTTAATTGATTGAATACTGATGTACTACCTAGAACCTAAGTATTTATTGTCTTATTTCTATTAAATTTAGACTTTTGTTCATCAGTGAGCAATGTAGTCATGTGTTTACATCTCCAGCCTCTCCTTCCAGGTCATTCAGGACAGACATCCAGTACACACTGAGCATCTACAATGACGACATCTACCACAATGTCGCACTGTCAGTAGCGGTGTACTTCTCCAGCTGCCAGTACTTCAACGAGGTCAGCAAGGCGTGGGACAGCACGGGCTGTAGTGTCATGGCGGAGTCCATCAGCACGTACACCCAGTGTCAGTGTAACCACCTCACGTCATTCGGCGGCAGCGTTCTCGTCCCTCCTGACGCCATACGCATCTCAGATCTGGCGGTCAGTCAACTTCTCTTCATCTCAATGTTGTCTGCACCATGTGGACTATGTAGACAAGTGATGGGTATATGTAGACAAGTGATGGGTATATGTAGACAAGTGATGGGTATATGTAAACAAGTGATGGGTGGGTATATGTAGACAAGTGATGGGTATATGTAAACAATTGATGGGTATATGTAGACATGTAAGGGTTGAAGGTAGACAGGTTATTGTGGGCTGTATAAACATGTGATCTGTGTATGGAGACAAATGGTGGTAGACATACACAATTTATTGGGAGTGATACACATAAGTGATGGATGTAGACAATGGTCCGACATTATGGAGACTCCCATCATGTTCCTGTTCACGCTTTTCATCACTAACTGAACAAATTCTTGTGATTCCAGAAGTTGGACTTGGCTACCAACCCAGTGGTGATAGTCGCCGTCAGCATCCTCCTGTTCATGTACGGCATTGCGGTGTTGGTGTTCCGCTTCCTGGACCGCAAAGATCTAAAGCGAATCTCCATGATCCCGCTGTGTGGCCAGGACGGGGACTTCAAGTACGAGATCACAGTCGTCACCGGCAGAAACATCGGTGCAGGTAATGTCAACTTTGCAACACAGCTTTCGACATTCACTTGAGTCCTTGTAAGCTTTTTTGACCACATGTTCCTATGTTGTTGTTATTTGGTGGGTTTTTTTTAATTGGGGTTCCCATGTTATCAGGTACCTCCGCTCATGTGGGCATTAAGCTGTACGGATCACGAAATGCTGGAGAGAGACGTCACATCACTAAACAGGGAGCCTTCCAGCGGAACTGCTCAGACACCTTCCTCATCGCCAGTGAAGTCCGCCTCGGCACACTGAAGAAGCTGATCATCTGGCACGACAACACCGGCCTCTCGCCGTCCTGGTACATCAGTCACGTGGTGGTCAAGGACCTCCATAATGACAGGAAGTACTACTTCCTCTGTAACCTGTGGCTGTCTGTGGAGATGGAGGCTGGAGTTCTCAAGAAGGAGATACATGCGGCCAGTAAGAAAGATTTGAAGCTCTTCCAGAACACCTTCAAAGCTGCTGCTTATCACGGCTTTGCCGACAAACATCTGTGGATATCGCTAATGGACCGATCCGATCACAGTCGCTTCACGCGCGTCCAGAGAGCTACGTGCTGTGTGACGGTCTGCCTGTTCTTCATGATGGTCAATGCCATGTGGTACGGCGTGCTCAAGACCAACAGCGACCAGACGCGGTCAATGGCCGACTACAGCTTCTCCTGGGAGGAGATCGTTACTGGCCTCGTGTCCAACATCATGGTGACCCCCCTGGCTATCCTCCTCATTCTACTCTTTAAGAGGAGCAGGTCAAAGGTCAGTAATCTCTTTCAGGTCAAATGTATCATTTACCAATTCAGCAATGGACATATTTTGTAATTCTATATATTTCTTATCATAACGTCATTTGATTATTAAAAAGTCATCATACATCTCCATGGTAAGCACTCACCTAGAAGCAGATGTTTGAGGACTCCGACTCCAGGGAGTAACAGATGATGTGTGTTTTCAGGAGGACACCTTCCAGCAGGTACAGAAGCCAGGGTCCGCACAGACCATCGAGATCCCCTACGACATGTCACACTTCGGCAGCTCTGTCCATATGTCACCCCATGGAGACTGGGATTCCTTCTATGACCAGGAGAGTACCACAGAATCCATTCCTGTAAGTCCAATCCCTGTGTCTATCTGGAATATGTCCTGCTGAGCTGTAACACATGCCTCACTATTGATAATGTGCTATGTCTCTTGACCAGGCCACCACCAGATTAAAAAGGACACACACCTTGAAGACCATCCACAACTGGACTCCAGAAGGAAGTGAACCCAATCAGCGTACTGAGAAGGTGAGAAGCATGTTGCAGTGTAAAGTCATGACAGTCTCGCAGAGTGTATACATGTATTAGTAGAAGCATCTGATTGTGACAGTGTTGTGATGTGTAGACGTTCCTCCCCCAGTCATCAGTGGAGTCCATCATGCGGATGCAGAACTTGATGTGGAACAAGGACAACATCCTGAAGAACTGGCCGGAGAAGACGCCCAACTGGACGGACGCTGACCAGAAGTCGATTGCGGGCAGCTCGCAGGCAGATGGACATCTGGACAAGAGGCTGTCCATCCCGTCGTCAACATCCACCGCTAGCAGCTTTGGCGGGCGTCGCAGGGCAATGGTCAGCGGAACTCACTGGACAATCTTATATTGTATACTCTAGTCTTATACACTGGATTTAATATCCTGTACGCTTGGTATTTGATATCCTGTACACTCTAGGCTTGGTATTTGATATCATGTCCACTCTAGGCTTGGTATGATATCCTGTACACTCTAGGCTTGGTATTTGATATCCTGTACACTCTAGACTTGGTATTTGATATCCTGTACACTCTAGGCTTGGTATTTGATATCTTGTACACGCTAGGCTTGGTATTTGATATCATGTACACTCTAGGATTGGTATTTGATATCTTGTACACGCTAGGCTTGGTATTTGATATCTTGTACAC
>JAUTBX010083205.1:0-12231 GCA_032361465.1 Lepetodrilus tevnianus | reverse complement strand
ACTTGCTTCTCGCGTTAGAATTCGTTCACTTCCGGTCTGCAACTCTTGGCTAGCCGTACACGATCCCATACCGTGGTGTAGCAAATGGCGCCGTATATATAGGTTCGGCATTTTGATGTCATAGTTGCCGTTCTTTCTGGACTAAAACTGTCACCACTCCTCGATGCATAGTATACTCACGCACTCTTGATTGTTTATTGCGCGATAATTCAATCTAGTTTCTGTTGAGAAGTAAGGGATTTACGACCATGCCGCATTTACATGGAGCTGGCTTGACATGCCCGTGCAATAAAAGTATTGTTTTGCGTAAGGTAGTCACATTGTTTTAAGGATTATTTATACTATTCTTATACTGGGTTAACCGTCCTCTCGTATAGTGCTCTCAGTGATTTCTTCTATGTATGAAAGAGTATAATTCAAGAGGTAATGGTACTATACGTGGTATATAAAGTCATAGAATAGTGTAACTTGAGGTAACATTTAGTCTAAATTAACACGCACTATACATTATAGATAGATGTATATCATGTATATAGTATTTTGCTACGTGCCCGATTTAGACACACAGACGCGCAGATGAAATTAGTACATATTGTGGTCCAGAACAATTGTTGGGTGTGTGTGTGTTTTTTAAAGTGCGTTTTAGAGGCGAAATCCGTGTGTACGCTACGCTATGATTTAATAGCATGACCACTGTCCAGTGATGCTTACTCGCTGTCTTGGCGTGACAGGGACTTCGGAAGCTCTTTGTGATTGATCGAAATGCCAATATGTATATTGTGTTTTTAAAATTGAACCTCTTTGTGGGTTACACATTATTGGGTTGGGGTGATTTGCCAAGTGTGTGTATGTGTGTGTGTGTATGTGTGTGTGTGTGTGTGTGTGTGTGTGTGTGTGTGTGTGTGTGTGTGTGTCTGTGAGAGAGAGAGTGCGAGATAGATAGAGATAGAGATAGACAGAGAGAGAGAGTGAGGGAGGAGAGAGAGAAGAGATAGGGAGAAAGAAAGAGAGAGAGAGAGAGAGAGAGAGAGAGAGAGAGAGAGAGAGAGAGAGAGAGAGAGAGAGAGAGAGAGAGAGAGAGACGGACGGTCAGACGGACGACTGAAGACAAGAACCTTTCCATGTTTATACTCTCCTTACAAACCAACTATTAATACTCTTTTTACATACGCTACCCATATTAATATAATGTATAGGCCTACTCTCCTCTCGTCAGTACAAACGATATTTCAAGTGGATCTATAGACAACCGCTTTTCCGAAGTAGGACATCTTTTTTAATGTTCGAACCTCGAGTTGAGAAAAAACATTTGTTTCGTGTGGATGACAGGAAATTAACGATGACATGCGGAGGATGTGAACTGACAAAACAGATTACTAGTATGCTAATGCTATTAAAGTCGACACGTCACGTACGCGGAAATTGGCGATGCTTTTTTTTGTGGCAATGCGTGATTCATGATGGGCAATTAAATCAGCTACCTTGACATGATAAGTACGCCGTATCGAAATATTTATCAATATTACTTTCTTATGACTAACATTTGCATGTCTGTCGATCATTTGTTTAGGCGCCGTTGCCAAGTCTAGTTCCGATCGAACGTTGACCTTGCTAGAAGACATCAGCACCGCAGGTATTTGGATATTTTAAAACGTGCTGACAACTTTCGCCATGGGTGGCTTGCCTCGACTCTCGAAGACCTGCAACCGTATAAGTTTATGGATTTATTCCAGTTCTCTGTCATATCAGCGGTGCTTGTCCTTCAAATAAAGATACAAACGCGTCTTTCCATTTGAAGCATCAATCATTCTAGGATAAATTGGCAGCACGTGCGCGATCTCGTGGCGGGAGAGTTTGGTTGACCTGTCGCCTCGGTGGAGTGCAACGGGGGTAACGTTTATAACCCGATTTGGGAAACTTTGGACACGGAAGATATTTTCGCTTGGACTGCGCAGTGAGTATTTTCCTTTAATCAGCGTTAATCACGATGCGAAGCAGTTAGCGTATTAGCGCGAGTCGAGGTAAATGGTTTTACTCCGCGAGTTGTTGCCGTAGAACGACGGGGTTCGATTTTCACGTTCCTTGACTGGCGTTCTTCACCCTCGCGTTCAGGATGTCATTTGCGAACGCGGGGTCCTAAATACACAATCAGTTTTATCATATGAGCCCCAGGGTAACACATTTATTTTTATAGCGTATATTTTTTTGTGGCTTGCATACATTTGTTTCGTTCCGTTCAGTGGAATTTCATAAACAGTGATGTAACTGAGGTCGCAGGCGAGTTCATTACGATAATTGGGCGTGAATTGAGGGACTAATAGGTAATTACTGAATTGGTCTTGATTGCAGAGCATATTATTATTAGCTGGCGTATAGATTTTTAACGTTTTCTCAGAAGGATTTGGCCAATAACCGACTCGATGGGATGGCTCATAGATGAGTGTGTTTTTTTTCATCATCACAATTTGTGCGATATTTTCCATGTTCTGAGAATTTGGAGATTGTACTACGAATTTAATATTCGACATCCTGTCGATTCCACTTACCAAGATGTTTACCATTTTGTTGATCGTCATTCAATTTTAGAGTTGTCGGGGCAAGTTTTCAATGTTAAGCCTTGATGCAGCAGATTTTAACGATTTTTTATGTATTTTTTATTCTTGAAAGTACAAGTTGGGTGTCACAAATAAATAAATCCATATTTGTCATGCTCCATATTTCATAAAAACTACCGAAATATATTATTTTTAAATGTTATTTTGTGTGTGTATGACATCCATTGTATGATGTAGGAGATATCAATGTACATAAATGTCCATCAACCATTTATTAAGATGGCAATATCAATAATATTAGCATTCCAGGCGCATCTATAGATGCCTAGACACGGATATTCAGACAAACATCAATTTCCTAGTTGATTTTAGTTAAACCTAAAACAAAACTTAAACATAAAGAGAACTGGCAAATCCACATTAAACTACCCCTAACTACGCACCTGTATATAAACACGTCTCCTTACTGCCACCAAAACACAAAACAATTTAATTATCACTGCTGGGAAAGATTTATATTTTAAAAGGTTTTCTATAACTAAAATTATGTGCATTTGAAGATATAATATATGGCCAAATCTGTAAACATGGAACATTATTAACCTGATTATTAACATGGAATATCATAATCCTGATAATGTAGAATGTAAAACCCCACTGTAATTGAACATGTCTGATCCAATTACTATATTATTGCGAGTGATTAGAAACTGTCAAAACAGATGGAAGTTGTGGCCAGACAGATCTGTGTTAGCAGCTGCTGCACTGTTTAAGCACATGTTTCAACACCTTGGTGGACTGGAGTGACCGGACTGGACATTGAATTGACCACTCTAAGCAGGAATTTGATTTATATATTTGAGAGACTGTGCTCAGACCAACTGTCATTAGAAGTTGTGAAGTTGATTCAGTGGTACATGTGCTCATTGTGTTGATGTACCATCTGTTGTACTCGAGATTCGTCTATCCTTCCCTGCTGACCATAATAGACTTTTTATATGGGTATGGTTGTGGGGAAGTATAAAACATCTCTTATGGTCAGCAGGGAAGGCTACAGTGAAGGATCCAGGTGGGCGCAAGCCGGGCCCCCCTAGAATTGGAAAGTTTTGTTCAATAAACATTTATTTTTTGTTGTGGTGAAATTATGTGCCTCCTCTAAAATACACTTTGACACCTTAACACAGTGGTATATTGTCAGATTTTGGAATCGAAGGACGTGAGTTTGAGCCAGCACCAGAAAGTTTGCAAACGTTATCTTTCCAATACAATAAATTATGATGTTGTACTGTTGATGTGTAAGTTTCAGTAGACTTGTGTTTGTCAGTAACAGCCAGTGCTCACAAGTTTACTGCAACATTTATTGCTACAGGTGTTACAGGTTTTCTTCTGCCATGAACTGATGGACACTTGGTCAGAGAATCTATGGGTAGGCACTCTACCGCTGTGCAACACATACTTGATACTGGAGCTTAGAGGACCACTGAAATGAACCAGCAGATAAAAGTAACATTGAATCTCTAGTGCTATTGCAGTTATTACCACAAAACATAAACAATTGTCTGTTTCAGATACTAGTTTGCTGCAGAGAAATTCTTTAATCAATTTCTATTTTTATTGTACGTGATATCAGGTCTTTCTGGAATTTTAAATAGTAAGATGTGTGTGTGTGTGTTGCTGTTTCTGTGTGTGTGTGTGTGTGTGTATGTGTGTATGTGTGTGTGTGTGTGTGTGTGTGTGTCTGTCTGTGTTGCTGTTTCTCTATGTGTGTGTGTGTGTTGCTGTTTCTCTGTGTGTGTGTGTTGCTGTTTCTGTGTGTGTGTGTGTGTCTGTCTGTGTATATGTGTGTCTGTCTGTGTGTCTGTGTATGTGTCTGTCTGTCTGTCTGCCTGCCTGCCTGTCTGTCTGTGTGTCTGTGTGTCTGTGTGTGTGTGTGTGTGTGTGTGTGTATGTGTGTGTGTGTGTGTGCTGTGTGTGTGTGTGCATGTTTTGATGAATGTACCACTAAATGTACCACTAAATGGAAGTCGTCACCTATGGGTGAAAGATTCCTGCTGTGACGTAAAACAATAATTAATTCATTCACTAAATGGAATGTGCTAATGTTGAATCATGACATTGTGTGAAAAATCAGAAAAGGGAAAAACTGGTTTAATTTTTGTGTTATTATTAAATACAGTTATAAAAGGTATCTGGAGTGTGAAGATCAAGAGATGTGCCAGCAGTGAGAAATCCATATTTATAAAATAAACTTTGAAAACTTAAGGGATGCAAACCTGCTGCAACATTCCATTGGGCCATGTACTAATAACAGTACAGCTGTGTATGAGTACAGGTATCCCAATGCTATAAGATGTGGGAACTCCAGTGTTTGGGTAAGATCATCATACAGATGGAGACCTACAATTCCTGAGAAGGAAATGTAATTAGAACCAAGGTTAGTTTTGCATGCATCACTGTCACACTTGAACCAGCAAGTCTACACAACATCATGTTCTAGACTTCCAGCGCCATTACCGTTATCTCATGACAAAACATCCTTCAATTATTCTGCGAGCTTCCAGATGATTTGCCCATTGGAATGGGATTGTCATCAGAACCCCCATCCTAGCACTTCCTGTTGCCATCTGTTTACATTCACAGAAACGTGAGGCTAATGGCTGCTGTATCTTTTACACGTCGTTGTTTGAAAGTTCTGAGTACCAGACGTGGATGGTTGGTGATGTTTGGATGTCTCTCAGGTAATGATGCAGCTAATGAACCAAAAAAAGCTGTCCCCGATGAAGACTCTTTGTAACAAAGTCCTTGTTTCCTCGTAGGAATGCACTTGACGTGGTATCATTTCATGGCAAGCTCTTCAAGGGGAGGCTATTGTCGCTTTGCGAATAGCTAAATATTTTCTTTTCAGTGCTGCCATTTCAGGAGGGTTGTAAATTTATTATGCACTTGGGTATTCATCTTCAAGGTTTTCATTTCCATTTTGGTGAATTACTTTATTGAAGTAGCTCAATACTTGGCAAGGTTTAAAGCTAGTAGCATGAGAAAATGGTTATAATGTAGGTTTTAATCAAGACCAGTTTAATTACTTGGTTTACAATGGTTTACATAGGAAAATTGGAAATTAACAATTATATCCAATTTATATCTCCAGCAAATCCAGCAAACAATGATATCCAATTTATATCCAGAAAATTGTTCTATATTATTTTCCTTTTCTAAATACGAAGAGCCATAAAATACTTGGAGAAGAAAATTAAAGTTGGAAAATATTATGATTTAAGAATATTTTTTTCATATTTTTTTGTCCTTGGACATTATCAATAAATAAATTTGTAAAGCAATTAATTACATTAGTGCAGCCTATTTTTTGCTATGGGCGTGCACGATATATGCAGTGGAACAGTGTTGTTGAAAATAAAACATGGTCCAGCTTTCTCCAGATATATCATTTTCCACCTGTATGCCTGTCTGCGTCCTACGTTTAATGTAGTCTGTCTGGTTAATGATTATAACGATAATAAAACCACCTTCCAGACAGGCATTATACATCGTATTACAGGAACCTATTTAGATTACCTGCCCTTGGTTCAAGAAAACACGATGAAACTTTGATGACTAAAAAAATATTTGGCCATCAGATACCCCAACTCGAAGCATCCCGAATATTGCATCGGTTAGATACGTAGTTGTTCCAGAGCCAAGAAAAACCATGATGAGATACTCCTCCTTAAAAAATAAAATTGCCGCTATTTGCGGAACCCTGATTGTTTGTTTAGTACAGTCTCGCGTTAATTCGCTTCATTGTTGCTCAGGGATTCCAATCCATCTGCAGTGAAACCATATTTAATAAGCCATCCAATGGGAAGGACATCCCCGAACTTGTTTGTTTATGTTCATATCGTTATTTAATTTTTCCTGATCCGCCCTGAAATTAGGACTAAGGAAGCCAAAAAATATCCTTAACTTGAAATGGATTTGAGAAGCTTCGAAATAAAGGTATAATTTAATCATTAAGAGGATGCATGTTTTTTAGGCATCGAGGCATCTGTTATCGGTTGTATTCCGGCTGAAGATTTGCCTTAAAAAGTTTTGAAGTAGCTTCCGGCAGGTGTGTGTGAGTGAAATCTTTTAACCCTCTCCCTGCTGCATTAGGCACAGGCACAGCTCTTTGGGGCATCTGTGGTTTCCGTCAGCATGGAGAAGGTTAATGCACATGTAGGAACATAGCAGCACTGTGAGGCATGATCTGTCAAAGTAGTTGGCTTGAAGCTATTTGTTTTCACAATGGGAGGTATATTACAGGTGTTACTCATGGTGCGAGGCAAATCCTATAAATAGACAAATTACATATTTTATTTAAAATGTAGCAGATTATGTCATTCTCGGTGTACTTGTCAGTTTTTCAGTGTAATTTCAAGTGAGTTATTCTTCCTTTTCTATTTTTGAAAAATTTGGAAATCCATTTTTTTTTTCTGATTTGAAGACAAGAGCAAACATCTTTTTGACGTCATTTTCAGTTCTATTTTAAACTTTGCAGTATACACCACTTTCCAATCTCCCAACAGTGACACATCTTGGTCACTCAAAATATAGACGCCAACAATTATTGTATTTTACTCAAGTAACCATTCCCAAAATAAGTCGCCTTTCCGCACGAAAGAGTATTGGTACCGGGCGATTGTTCACACATTCACAGCTGAAATAGCCACGTAGTTTCTTGTCCAATTCTTCATTTAAAAGTGCTTGCTTATTTCTTTCTTATTTACTTCTCCTTTGGACAATATGAGGTCTTCAATACGACAGACACCAAACGGTATTTCACGGGATGGTGCTGTAGTTTGTGGAATCCATGGTCTCCGGGCACAAGAGCACTGATAACTAGTAATTCCGCAGTAAGTGTGTTTGTCAAATCCAATCCATGTATCTTGCAGAACCAACACTCCTTTGAAGAGCGATAGGCTATATTAGTCTTCGCAGGAATTGAGAATAGCCTTGTGAATGGTTAGTCTTTCTTGATAATACACTTAAGCTCATCTGATGGAAACTTTAATGAAGTTATCCTCATAGCACCTCCTAAGGTGGTAACAGTTTATCGTGCTGTATTTGTTTTAAGGTGAACAATTGCTATTATGACTGGAATAATACTCCCCAAGAGGCATTAAATTCCACTAATTTGCCTCTATCTTTGGGAAATGTTTATTGGGAAAAAAGTAATTTGGAAATGTGTGAATGCATGTTTAAATCATAACGAATAGGTTCATGTTTAACTATGTGGTGGTTAATCAATATGTCGGGACGAGACTTTTGTATGGGCCTGTTGTTGGACATTTTGTAATAAACCATGGCTTTATTCCTTTGCACTGTCTGAAGGCATTTAAGTGTTCTAGGCAAGCACAAGGCACCAATAGGCCATGATGAGGTGGACAGGTGAATCGGTGATGGACATGAAATAGACAGGTGATCATGTTGTTGACAATCCTAACATTACATGCCAACAAATGGCGCCTGACAAACAAACCCGATAGTGATTTCATTTCCCAGGAGGGAGAACTTTATGGAATTTTCAGATATGATTACTAATAAGTAGGGCACACATACGAAGACGAGTAGAACCAGAGCAAGTCCTCTTATCAAAACATTTCACAACCTGATGGAGAGTACCAGCTTCCTTCTGTTATAAAAAACAACAACTCTTGGAGCATCTTTAGGATGATGGTAATGCCAGTAGTCTGTGCTTCAGCAGCTGTTTGTTCACTGTCCGTCATATCGTTGGATACAATCCATACCATTAACCCTCTTCCTGCTGTATCAAGCATACAATTAGGGTTAATCCAGGAGGGAGATGGAAATGGAACAGTCCAACTTATTGCACGAGAACGAACAAGGATGGTTCCTAAAGTGATGTCATCCAGCAATGACGTGTTCTGTAGAAATGGATGCTTTTAATGGTTGAAGGATGTTTTGCCTTTTACAATAATGTTTTGCAGAGAGCTGAAGATGTTCCAAAATGTGATTACGTGAAACATGAACAATGAAATGGATTGGAGTTGCTGCTTTTTATTATTTTAATGACTGCCTTATCTGACTAGGTTAATGTTATGGAGATTTGTAGACCATTCCAGTTAACTATGTTATTTATTTTCAGATAGACATCTGATGATATTTTTCTTACAAGCATCGTGAATTAATCTGACCTAAATGTGAACCATCACATCTTTAATGGTACATTTGTAATTTTTCTGTTATACTAAAGTTTGGTATGAAACATTTTGTTATCACGGGCAATGTTATTTTCCTGTGTTATTGCCAGCTGTGATGAAGATTGGTATCAACTCTTGCCCGATTTCTGCATAAAGGTTATCGTTATGTTTTGAGTGATTTTGTCACATTTACCTACCCTTTTAGCAGTATTAGTGTAACCTGACCACGCTACTTGTTAGTACCTGACAGATTGCAACCTTTGTGTGCGCGTGTTGGGCTTTCTTCTGGCCAACTTACAGAATGATGAATGTCTGCGCGGATGGAGACAGGTATTCGCCGATGTTGCAAACCTGACGGAGTTTGTACACAGCCAGACGGCAGACCTCGCTCGGGCTGTCTTGTTTTGCCACATCCCAATTCGAAGTAGGTCCATTTACGTAAACTCTGGAGATCGGTTTATACCGTCGTCGGAGCATCGTAAATTGCTTTCCCAAACGGCGTTTAAGATTAGGATGAAAATGTAGGAAGGTGTTAATTGTTTTCCTGGAACTAACGAACAACACTGGAGGCGTCATTTATCATTGGCGTGATCGTTCATTTCTTGCTGCTTTTTATTAACGTAATGGAACTTCTATGTTGACTCTGTAAATAAGACTAGGTGTTGTAATTTCCTCATGTTTCACTATCAATGATGCTCTGCCAAGTCTTTTAAACTGGCTACATTATTTAAATATATTTGTTGATCAAACTTATATTGCAGAAAAGTAAATAATTATCAAAAACTATCGAATCATTCAATGCTTCATCAGTAAAATACTGACTTTTATCAGGAGTTGCATCTTCTACAAATAAGTACATGTTGGACTTTACAAACACTCACAGTCATGACCATTTCAACCTTCTAGTATGCATGAATATCATACCTTTACGATATGTATGATACAATCTATTTAATTTAATTAAATAATTGATTTATAAGCAAGTTCCTGAAATTTTATTTTGATAGTTCAGAATTTAAAAATAACAATTTATAAACAAAATTTAAATTGTTAGAAAAATATGGAAATACATGTATAAATTAATTAACCTTCTTCCTTTTGGAATAATATGTTAATCACACCTTAGTAGAACTATGTGGCTGCCTAAAGCAGACAGACAAATAGGGTTAACAGTAAGTGCATCTACTTTTGTGTCCATCAGGAACTAATGTCTTACTATGAAAAGGACGCTATGAACATTTGAACCATTTCAACATTTTAATGCATGAATTTCGTACAAGTTGCTTTAGTTGCGTACGTCATGATTCATTTAGTCCTCAAGATGACATGTCAATAAAGCCAAATCAAAATCAAATGCCAAATAATGACAGTAATTTCTTGTAGTTGCTTATATTTCCAGCCCACATTTGGATACAATATTGGAAATTCAATTCCAATTAGAATTTAATGAAAAACTTTCAGGGAATTACTGACAGGGCACCTGTCTGTTTTGTCTTAATGCTTGGCTCTGGCCTGGAATATCCAGGTATTTGGTTCTAAAACGATCTTGGCAGTACACCCAGCGAGAGAAACAATGTGTTCCTTGAGAAACTTGAATATCTCACAATTGTTACCTAATTGGTAATGTGCTTAAGATTGTATAAACATAGAAATAAAAATAATAAAAAATTAAATTCTACATTTGATGATCTCATGAACATCAGCTATAGAAACTAACTTTAAAACTAACTTTAAAACTTACTAGCCCGAATAGTGATACAAATAACAAATATTATGAATGTCTACCTGCCGGTAGTCCTTAGGATACCTTTAGCATTGGGAGAAATGGCCTGGGCTAGTGTTAACTTTCAATCCCTGGGACATTTCTGGATTATTAACTGCATTCCGCCATGCATTATTTTTGACAAACACATCACTGTATATTCTATTATTCATCTATTAATACTACTAGCTTCATCATTAATCAATATGCTGATGAAAATGCACTATCGGGCAAGTAGAGATGACTCTGCTGTTGGGCGTTGAAGGAAAATTGGTCCTCCAGAGCTAATTGACCACTACGACTGAAGGTCAGGCTAGAAATGCTATGAGAGTGCATGCTTGGCCTTACAGGTTTAAATTGGAGTTCAATTGACGTCTAATATATGTTATTGTCGGGTAATTTGTATGCACTTCAGACTTGCTGACAGTGTCCAGATTCTACATTTGCTTGATTTCCGTGTAACATTGGATAATTGCACTGATTGGAGTCAATGATGCAATAACGGCTAAAACAGAAACGTCTCCTTGAGGAACTTCAGAACCGTGTGTGGGCGCTCGGTTCTCGCCAAGGACAGATTCTTCAGCATTCCATCATCGTAGGAAATTGCGTTCAGATCCTAAGAAATCGAGAGAGAGAATTTCGATCTTGCCCGTTGGCGAGAAGACAGGTACGAGGGTCCTTCTTTTCCTTCTGTCTTTGAATATAGACAACTTTTCTAAACTGGGAAATAATGTCCGCACTGGAGTCTGGGCCAAGAGAGGACTTAATTTAGGCGGTCTCGGAGCCGGGACCTAATTCATCTCCACTGTACGGTGGACAATTTGGCAGGCACTGATTGGAAGCACGGCAAAGAGGGACGCGATTCCGGTGATCAACCTGACACCTTAATATTTTATGGTTTGATAGTGTTTAAGAAAGTCATGAGGGGGGACATTAATTACATTTGATTTCTATCTACTAGCTGCTGGATGTACCAGATTGGGACTTCTTGCTGAAGAATGCGGTTATGAATACGTGATGAAATATGTTCTCTGCGATGATTCTTCGGTCAGTTATTTATCCCAGTTCTTCCTCTTGGATTAGCATATTGGTCTGGAGATAGACTGATCCAGACGGAAGATATGTTGCCTATTTGCTCTGAAGGATGTAAAAAGGATGGAGAAATATTCCTTAAGAAATAGGAATTGATTGGAAGTTGGTAATCAGTATTGGAATTGTTATTATATGTATTAATTGCATGTGGTTGTCTGCATAATGAAGATGTTTGAATAATTGTCTTGATTGTTTTAACCTTTCCTATGTTGCCAGCATCTACTTCCCAACAGAACAGTTACTTTGATTAATTTAGCAGTAATCCTTGCTGTTTAAAGTGGGATGAAAACCTATAGCAACTGAATGCTATTGGGACATCAACAAGAAAACACCTGTTACACATGAACTAAGGATGGGGGCTGTACTTATGTCCTCATGTATAGAAATACCATGAAACTTGTCTACTATTATAAATATTGAATTATGAATTAAGATAAGATATATGACGTAGTGTTAAATGATTTTGGATTTAATTATTAAACTTTACTCTATGTAACAGATGTAAGTAATTTAAAAGATCATGATAATCAGTTGAGTACTTGTAACTGCTTGAATATTAGTATTAAGTTTCTGTTCAGTTCTGAGCATTTCTTTCAACTTCTGATAACGGATAGATTTTCTTTCA
>JAUTBX010082872.1:0-12240 GCA_032361465.1 Lepetodrilus tevnianus | reverse complement strand
GGTATTTCCCCAAGGCAGATTTTGGTAAACTCTTGTAGTATTCATGTGGACATATCAAAGAACCAAAATCCGTTGAGCAACCTTTTCTGACAATTATTTCCAACCTTGATGAAAAAAAATGGTTTACTGACTAACAGCGCATATACATATGGAAGCGTACCCGCCGTATTTCCCCCATGAATTTATGATGAAGTTAAACAAGTAATAATAATAATAATAATAATAATAATAATAATAATAAATTATGATAAGTACACTTATAACGCACTAAATCCACACACGTGCATGCTCTCTAATCGTAATAGAATGGAAATAGTAGGCTAAATAATAAAAATGCCTACACTCAGACTGACTCAGTACACTGGTTGACGTGTTTCTTCAGAATAGCTGAGAATGCCGTGATTTTAAAGTTTACCCTTGAAATAAGAAGTTTCTTTTCAGTTTCAACAGAGATAATGGTACGAGAAGCACTTACTATAATACAAACAATATCGTCATTTTAATATAATGTAGGCTACTCTCATTTTTATCTACATGTTTTATACGGACATTATGTTTAATATCATGCAATCAAAGCAAACTAAAAACAATAATAGAATATATTTATTGACACTAGCTATAGTATAGTTAAAGTGGTTAAAGATAGAACAATTTAGAAATTGCGTCCTTGCATTCGTCTTTAAGTTTGCTATTGTATTTTATAATTCAAGCCACAGTCAGCTATTGCTCAATCTATATTAAAGTAAAAAACTGTTTCTCTCTCCTTTTTTTTGGTCTTGGAATCATTAGTAAACGTTAAATAATTTAATTATACAAAGCTTGTATTTGGCCATAACGTATATATAGACTATTTTCCTACTATATTTGTTCCATATTGCTATACAGTACTCACTTTATACTATAAACTATAAACGGAACAGCGCATATACATATGGAAGCGTACCCGCCGTATTTCCCCCATGAATTTATGATGAAGTTAAACAAGTAATAATAATAATTGCTATACAGGCCTATCCACATATTACGGTTAGTAAATGGAGACAATCACGAACGCCTTGTGAAAAGACATGCCATATTAAAATAAAATAAATAAAAGTTTATCAAAGTTTAATATTATTCTTTTGTTTTTAAGAGTTGTAATTCTATCTGTTCAAGTCAACTAAAGAAATTACAAGGACAAACATGTCTTTAACAAAAAAAATACAAATATATGACATATTGCAACGCAACAAAGACCGTACAAGTCCGTATAGGCCTATCATCAATGGGAATCAAAATTTGAATATCACCAACAAAAAGAAATCAAATTTAAAATGAATGCACATATATATATAAGGAGAACGACTTTTATTCAAATTTGTAATGTATTTTATTCAAATTTGTAAATAAAATTCACATTAATCAGGCTAGGTATTTGTAGAACTCGACAGCACTGCAACTGCAAGTACATAAGCTATGTGTGACGTCATGTGCAATGCCAGCAACAACTCTGGTTAATCGTCTCGCGTGTGGGTACCGTCGTTCGTGATGCAAGATCAAAAGAGCCACTAAATGACAATTCTGAAGATTTTGTCCACACTATTTCCATCCCAACATATACTGCACAGTAACAAACAAATGTACGTTCCTATTTGGGGGGGAGTTCCATCTAAACAACTATATGTGGTGGGATCTTCTTAGCGCGTTTGTCATATAAAGAGAGGAAACAGAATGATACGCACTATGGTACTTATTCACACGTGAAATACTTCGATATTATGGATTATGGTAACATATAAATGTTGTAGGTATTTGGAAGTTATCATTTCCACATACATTTACGAATAAATCTTTTTTTTTTCACCTATCAAAGGAAATGCATGTTTGCTTAGCTTGTGCGCGTCTGTCGATAGGGTACACAGTATCACAATTTTAGGACATTTATTGAATGAATTTTGCGTTAAAATTTTGCTAGAAGTTACAAAATATAGCATACAATGTATATATGTAATAATTCATGATGAAAATATCGAGAATATCTAGATAATTAGTGAAAACACAGTTGATCTTTCCACAATAACAATCCCTTCGACCGCCATCTTCCTCATGACCCCAGAATGGGTCAGAGAGACAAATTTCTTAAATCTGTAATTGTAGGCGCATTCAAGTGAAATAAAATAGCACAATTCATTCTAGTATCACACTAGAACTAGTTGGTAGCTTGGATTTTATGAAAGATGTGTGAAACGTATTCTTTGCAGTGTTGAAACATACACGATCATTTAGCATCATAATGAAAATGGCGGCTGACATTTCCGAGTTTGTGTTTGTTGTCATAAGTTCAAACGTAGATACCCGCTAGTTACATTACTATCATCTATGCTTGATGACAAAGTCCCATAGCATAATGATTAAAATTAATATTTTAATTGATTTGCCATCTGTATGTTGTTTCATTTTGTAATAATTTGTGAATAAAGTGAACAGCACCAGGTTAACACACTCCACTCGTCTCGACTATACTTGATATTGTAAATTATACAATATACGGAAACAATTGATATTTTTCATACAGAAACTACAATCTATCCTGCTTCCAAAACATTTGTTGTCATAGGAATTAATCAAAATTTAACCGAGTAATATATAACCGAAAACAGTGTAGGAAGCACATTATAACCATACAGCAGGTTCGCGCTAGCCGTCAGCGGGCACGAAGCCTTGGCTGTCTCCTCCGACGTCCGCGCTCTGTGTTTATATTTAGCGCATCGGGCTATGGCTTCATATCGCTTTTGCTCGCAGTACTGAACAGTCGCACAAAGCAACTCTCTCTACTTTACACCATGTCTGACGCCGAAGTAGCACCCGCACCCGCCGCCGTGTCAAAGACACCGGCAAAGAAGACTCCCAAGAAGAAGCCTGCTCCCAAGGTCAAGAAGCCAGCAAACCACCCCAAATACTCTGACATGATCAAGAAGGCCGTCGCCGCACTGAAGGAACGTGGTGGTTCCTCTCGCCAGGCCATCCTCAAGTACATCTGTGCCAACTTCAAGGTTGATGCCCAGCAGGCTAAAACCCACCTGAAGCTTGCTCTGCGTGCTGGAGTGAAGAACGGAAACCTGAAGCAATCCAAGGGAACTG
The DNA here is from genome assembly GCA_032361465.1 of Lepetodrilus tevnianus. Lineage (NCBI taxonomy): Eukaryota > Metazoa > Mollusca > Gastropoda > Lepetellida > Lepetodrilidae > Lepetodrilus > Lepetodrilus tevnianus. Next base: position 9,120 of record JAUTBX010082872.1, on the reverse strand, counting down.
GAGCTTCCGGTTCATTCAGACTGGGCGACAAGACCGAGAAGAAGCCTAAAGCAACCAAGGCAAAGAAGGTGACCAAGCCTAAGGCAGCTAAGCCTAAGGCAAAGAAGGTAAAGAAGCCTAAGGCCGCTGTTGTCAAGAAATCTCCCAAGAAATCTCCCAAGAAGCCCAAGGCAAAGAAACCAGTAGCTGTTGTTGAGAAGAAGGTGAAGGCAACGAAACCCAAGGCAGCCAAGAAGGCAAAGAAGCCCAAGACGCCCAAGAAGGGAAAGGCAGCCAAGAAATGAACAATCCATGTGTGAGTGAAGTTATTCATCATAGACTACCCTACATCGCATGACCTGTGTTGTACTCTTCGCAGCATCACCACGTGACGTGACCAGAGATTCGCTGATCGAAGAAGAAAACACTAGATGTCTAGCTATCGCATAGTAGATATCATCATCATCATCATCATCTTCATCGTATGTCTCCCATCATCATCATCATCGTGCTAGAGACTGAGTACCCCCCTGTGCCCTGGCAAGGGAAGTGACAGTGACATTGTGTGACATCGGTGCTCTGAACTCTTATACTCATTCGTCTCATAGGCAGCCACCGTTTGGTCACAAGTGCTAATATGACTTTGTTACCAAAGATCTCATTATTTATCATTGCATAGTATTCATCTGTACATACTCATCGACATCGTCGTATCATCATTGTAAATATGACCCCCCATAATAAAATATTGAAACTATTTTGATGGTTTTCATTTCCACTTGTTTGCATGTTACAAACAACACGATGTTGTTTCCGTTTAATAGTTACATATATAACTCTGAATAGTCTACGACTTGAACTTTGGTTTACCGCCAAATTGTGGGAGACTTGTCTGGCTGCAGATCTGTAGCTATAAGATGCCCCTTTTACCATTTACTAGTTGCTATCTAGTAGGGTGCCATAACAAAAAAAATGGTAATAGATAGCAAAATAGTAAACGGGGCATCTTATAATCGATAGTAAACCGTAAAACGGGACATATTGTAGCTACAGATCTGCAGCTAGCACAGGTACAGAATTATAGTAGGATTCTAACTCGTCTATAGTTATCACGTACCGCCATTTGTCCGTTGGTGGTACCACACAGCTCGGAATGATTTCGTCAAATTTATGTATACATATACAGATACACATTTCGCACGTTTCCGCTAATTAACAATAGCACACCTTCGTAATATGTTATAACGGGGACCTGTGAACATAGCTGATAGAAAACAACATGGAATGTATCTGCTGTTTCGTTTACATAAGACTGAATGCGACATTATAGTGCCTTCCATTTGCAGCGGGAATCTGTTCACTCATTATACACGTGTGTAACACTGCTGACACTAATAATTTACAATATGAGAATAATCCTGTTTTCTATCCTAGTTTTGTACTGTTTATTAGTTTTGTGTTTGATTATTTTTATCGCGAAATAGAACAATACAAAATTAAAATATTAAAAAAATCAGTGAAACACGTCGGGAAATATATCTTGTTGCTCAAATGTGCATTTGACTCTCAGGTAACATGTGCTATACGTTTGACCATGAAACGGAAAACCGTAATTATTGAAATTGTACGTACTGCATTATTTATATGAACAATATGAAACTAAAACGTACATACCTATGATTTTAGAATGTAAGCGTGGTGCGTGTGATAGTGGCGGACACACACACACACACACACACACACACACACACACACACACACACACACACACTCTCTCTTTCTCTCTCTCTCTGTCTCTATCTCTCCCTCTCTCTCCACATAACACCTTACATTGCCAAGTTAATGTTAACGGAATGAACTGGTTCGTTAATTTAACAGGCAGTACATTAGTAGATCCGCTCATTATTATTTTATTGAGTCCAATCTTCGTTTAAATTTAGGCGATCTCAAATCTTTTTGAAGAAAAATCCGAGGAACGCTAGTTTGCTACCATGCGAGTTGCTTCCCTTTGACCAGTCTGAATCGAATATTTATTTTGAGTAGCTTTTAAAACAAATGTATTGTCGGCAGTTCGGGTTTGTATCGAAATTAAGTAAATGGACCAAATTAATGGCACAAGTAGGAGTTGAATTTTAAAGTATAGGAGAATATTTTGTCATAAACAGAACATATTAATTATAGAAGTCATGATTAATTTACTCAATTTTACATATATTATTTCTTGTGAAAATATGGAGGCATATGACTTTGAATAAAATATTACATCATCTATCTAGATAGTAATTTATAGTAATTGTATATATATATATATACATGTATATGATATACTATTTTATTATAATTGTTCAAAGTCCTGTGATGGATGCCACATGCAGGTTAGGCTATTCAACAATCTACAGAATGTACGTTGGAACGGATAGTTTTATGTTTAAAATGAAGAGATTTAAAAAAGAACTCATAATTATTTAATCAAATAATGGGCGTTGTTTGTCCTTTAATTTAATTTATACTATGACAGTCATGACTACAGCATATAATAATTAAATATAAATTTATCTATTTTTCATTTATTGAGAATTATTTAGTTCCAAATTAGTCATAGCAATATTTTACGTCACGTTCCCTCTCAATAGTGAAGCGACAGCTGAAGCTAATACACATTAAAAGAATTGCTGTTTTCTCCAGCATTCATAAAACAGGATATTACTATTGAGCCCTGATTGAGTATTTCGAGTATGTTTCCCATTGATGGCCAAAGAGCACCTGGCGTCGTCAACAGTGTAGTGGTACAGAGGGACGCTACCCACGGTGTATGAATCTGCGCGGGAAACTGAGTTTTCGCTGGGGTGGGGAACATTTATATGTAAACGTCACTCTATGGGCATGGGCCCTAAGTATATATATATATATATATATATATATATGTATATGCCTACGTAACGATTAAAATATTTTACAAAGAAAATTCCATATGATTTTTTCAATATTGGTGTGTGTGTTATTTAACTACACATTCATGTCCTTAATTCATATTAGTTAACATACACATGCTACAGTTTAATATACATATGCTACATGTTTAAGTACATATTTTGTAGATGTCTTTAACATTAGAAAATGTAGAAAAAATGAAAGGGCGAATATCCTCGCTGCGGAATTCTGGAAACGCTGGAGCCTCCGAATTTGGGTAATAGTGCTAGCTGGCTCCATCAAGCTATCTGTTGCAATAGTCTAATCTGGACAGTAGCCTACATTACAAGAGATAGCACAAGGATAGTTAGTGGACCTCTCATTCAAGAATATACAAGGCTTCAAATTATTAGGTTTAAGCATAGTATTTATATCAATGTAAACTCATCAAAATCTAATAATCCTTTTACCAACAGTTTTAGAATTACGTTAAACTTTCTATAAATGTCGACGCAAGCACGACGCAGACGCCCACGTAGGCATCAAATGCGAACTACGTTATACGTGCATGCCCAGGTAACATAACGTTATAAATACAACGTCATTGTAACGTAATATCAGTATATATCGCACGACGTTGTAATACACGTTGTATATAACGTTATACCGGTATGTTTACTGGGATATATCGTTCATATACATTGTGGTATACTATTCAGTGTATTCATAGTCACCCAAAATATGTTTATATTGTTTATCTATATCCAATGTGTTTGTGTTGGTGTGTGTGCACATCGTCTAGATACATACCTGCACAGTTACACACGCGCGCGCACACACATGCGGGGTTTTCGCACATATATAACGTAAAACAAATGTCTATCAATGTCAATTTAAAAACATGAAATATATGGTATTGTGATGGCAACAACAGACATATATAAAGTAGTGCGTATATATAGTATAGGCTACATAAAGTTTCTTCTAAAATATATCTGGAGAATAGGCATAGGCCTATACTCAAGTTTATGAGATACCAGCATGGTTTCGAATTGTCATTAATTAGCGATAAAATAATTACGGTAATCAATATCAACCAATAAATTGCAACATTACATTAATTTGATTTCCCGAGGGACCAAATTTATCTTATTTGTACCAATACAATGTTTTGAACCTAGTGTCCAGAAAGTGTATAAATATATTATATTATTAAAACCACTATTTCTACTAGAGCACAGACATAATAGGACCTATTTAGTATTTACTTTGCTTTAGCGCGCGCGCACACACGCACGCACACACACACACACACACACACACACACATGACGTCACGAAATTATTTTATTAATATCTTGCATGATCAAAATACTCGCCATCAACGAATGGATTCAGATAACATATTATGTCTTGCCTAAGTTGGTATTTCAATATACTGTAATTGAATATATATTGATACTTAAATGTAGGCCTATTTGGTATTATAACTGTTCGTAGTATAAAATATTCCAATCATATTGTTTGACTACATGGAATGACCTATGATCCACGTATGCATTTGCTTATCGTACAGCGAACTTTTAGAGTATTGAATTTCAAATAGGAAGACTCATTTATAACTAAATTAATCTTGCGAGTATACAAACTACTTTAACTATTAGGTGTAACTTATTATTCAATAGTATTGTAGGCCCAAACTGTTATTTGTTTCGTACAAATTGCAAATGTCCTTCCACATGGAGTATCAACAAGTTAACATATCCCAAAGACACCTTTAAAACTTAACTAATATGTTAACATTCAGCGAAGTTTCACGTGGAAACACACATACATTCTATATTTAATGTTCTTATTTTGTTAAAATATCACAAACAATATTATTTAATACAATACAATTATAAATCTATCACCCACTGTTTATACCAACTTGGAAATTGTCTTGTTGACAACGCAGTATACGTAGGACCTCTGAATATATGTCATGAATATTTTTTCTCAGAATCGGTCATGTTCTCGCCTAACTTTGAGTAAATTTACATCCCACATAACCTACATGTGCCAATATATTAATATTAGTTCATCTGGAGTCTAATTATGGAAGTAATTTACTAAAAACTAATATTTTGTATCTCGATAAGTGTCCGAGATAAAGGAAAATGGCGGCTCAAACCTCCAACTTGTGTTTGTTGATTAGAAAGTTCAAAGCAACCATGAGACATATTTGACACTTTGGAGAAAAAACAGTGTTTGTATAAGTAGATGAATGTTTGAAAACTTAATTTTACTCTCATTTATGATGAGCGCTCTTTTCAATTTTATGTAAAGCGCTTTAATCGAGGTACCACCGTGAATTCGATTGTGCATACATCGGTCTAAAATATTACTTTTCTCAAAATATAAACATGCTATGAACTCCATATTAAATAAATGTGTTGTATGTTCATACTACTATTGAATCATGCTAAGAAATATTGGTGCCAAAGTACTATATTAAAGTTATGGACGTGTAAAGTGAGTGAAGGAAACACACTCGACAGTAACTAGAGTCAAACAGTAACGAAGCCATGAATATATGTTGGGTGTCTTCTCCGACGTCCGCGCGCTGACTATAAAAGCAGGCGAGCGCTCGGCTGGTGTTATTGTCGTTTTACCGCTCACAGTAATCAGACGTATCGCCAAGCTATTCGAAATGGCCGACACAGCACCCAAGGTTTCCAAGTCTCCTGCCAAGAAGAGGGTGGCAAAGCCAAAGAAGCCAGCAAACCACCCCAAATATTCTGAGATGATCAATAAGGCTATTGCTACTTTGAAGGAACGTCGTGGTTCCTCTCGCCAGGCAATCCTCAAGTACGTATGTGCCAACTTCAAGATTGATGCCCAACAGGCTAAAACCCACCTGAAGATGGCCCTTGTCGCCGGAGTCAAGAACGGAAGCCTGAAGCAATCTAAGGGAGTCGGTGCTTCTGGTTCATTCAAGCTGGGAGAGAACAAGGAAAAGAAAGTGAAGAAACCCACGGCAACGAAAGTAAAGAAGCCAAAAACCGCTGCAGCCAAGAAAGTAAAGAAGCCAAAGACTGCAGCAGCCAAGAAATCTCCCAAGAAGGTGACTAAGCCGAAGAAGGCCAAGTCTCCAGCCAAGAAAGTAGCAAAACCAAAGGCAGTCAAGAAATCTCCAGCGAAAAAGGCAGCCAAACCCAAGAAGGCAAAGACTCCCAAGAAGAAGGCAGCAGCAAAGAAGTAAACAAGTGCGTTGTGAACAAACAATTTCATCATGTAAATCACGTACAAACATTTCACAGCGATAGTGCTATCGCCGATCATCATCCATCTTCATCGTCGCCGATCATGTGTATATTGTACTCGTACATCAGACTATTCATTCAACTACCACTGTGTTCATTACGCTGCTCTACGTCGGAACCTTGCCGGACGAGCAGCAAACTGATTCTGTGACGAGTGGGTGTTGACATCATCTCTCCGATACGGGTCATCAAATTGACATTATCAAACAAAAGTGCTCATTGACAATACATTGTTTCTATTTGTGCAATGCCGTTACTTATCTATTGCCACAAATATTGCACATGTCATTCATTATTCATATCATTATCATGTCTCATTGTGTCATTATCATGTCTCATTGTGTAAATATGCCACATCATGATTATATATATAAAAACAACAGCAACTAAAGAATGTCTTTGTTTTAATGTTATCAAGATGTATCAATCTGCATGATATGCAGTAACAATGCGTCATGAATAGTTGATCCTTTGCACACTACATGATTGAAAGTGCACATTTTTGAGAAACCTTCACCTGTCGAGAAAGTCTGCGTGAGGTCTTGGCTATGGGGTTTCCAACTTGTATGAATTCCTGGGCCCAGTGATTATGAAATTTATTTTAGTCTTGATTTCGTGCTCAGGCTCATTCTATACGGGGATTGTGAACACACAGAGTTGAGCATGAAATCTTACTAAAATAAGTATCGTAACCTTACTGGTCCCAGATTCTTGTTCGAATATTAATGGCACCCAACTTTGAATTTAAATGCGAATTTTCATAAAACGTTATAGAGTTGCAACTTTTTATCAACTTCTTATTTTCCATTTACCCACCACTCACAGTGGTACATGGTACAGTGGAGTTTTTAACTAGCGGGGGTTGTGTATAAATTCTCTTAAATACTATAGTATTCACTGAATTTCTATTCACTCAGTCAATTAAAAAAATACTGAAATGACAAAATGACTCTTCATTTGATAAATTGACTGGCATGCGTTTGATAATTTGTTAAAGATTAGTTTTCACACAATAATGACACACATTTGTATGTGTGTTCACCGTTCACACCGAATTGTGTGAATAATACCTATGAACATGTACGCACTGTCTTCCATTTCTTTCATCAAACTCACGCGTCACTCAATTTTTCACTGAAAATTTTAGACATTTTACACATTGCCTGATTTTAGACGTTGACTAACATGAGTCGACAACATAATAAATATACATGTACTACCCATTTACCTTTAAAATGCATAACGTAAAGCTACACACATATATATAAAGCACTGTCGCTTTAATTCATAGAAGAAAAAGAACGACGAATGGTCTATTTATACGATACAGTCTTAATAGCTGTCGAATTGCCTGTATCTATTGCTTAGAACTATTATATACTCATGATTTCATGTTAGTACAATATGAGGGAATATATGTTTCAAGTAATGAACTATCTTACTTTAGAGTGATAGTATAGCTAGCCTACCTGGTAATAACTATTCTCATCAGCAAATCCGTATTTGAGAATTGAATGGAATAATAAAAGTATGTCATGATCATGTCTAATTATTATTGGATACTTTTAGTTAATATGATTGGTTGGTTCATATGGTTGAATTGGGTTTAGAGGTATAGTTCTAACTATAACACACACACAACTCAGACAGCCAGAGAGTCCAACATGAAGTTGACCCAACACTGCCTGGTCCATTTAGTTGTTGATATGTTATGATGCACATACTGTTATACTTGCTTCTAGTAAAGCCGAACGTTGCACCTAAATTTGACCCAAGCGAAAGTAGTTAATTGTTCATTGAAGTAAAACATTGCAGCTTCTTACAAAGTGCGTTTTTTTGTGTTGCGTCATTAATTATGAATCAATTTTAGTCAAAATAGTCACACATTGACCAGGGAGTAACACTCTTTCACATGCCACACATCCCCAACCCTACCCCTAGCTCGAGATTCCTCTAGCGGTACCTGCTGACCATATGCTATTTCGAGCTACCACAAGACAGGTTAAGACAGGCTCTGTATTCAACTGCAAAGTTATTCATTAGCAATATGAAATTGGAATATACACAGTGTCCTGACTTGGTTTCTTGTCCTTGTTCATCATTATCTCGTGGTACTTATGCCCAATAAGGAATAGATCTGCCATGACAAGCTACCCAGGACATCCAGGTCCATTGGCAATATTCGTATACATCTTCACAAACAGGTGTCGACAGTAGTTCACTTTTGTATTTCATAGAAACCCCCTTTCTTTTACCTCCTGCTATAGTAAATCTATAGCATCCGCCATTATGAATATGAGCACGCGCGCAGCCATGTTGCATGTAGGCTTGGGGTCATCTGACCTCGTTGTGGATACGATACTTTTATACCAGAGCTTCCGGGTTGGACGAGAAGAAATGTAACAACATTCGTTCAACACATTTCAACGATTATCAGCAAGAACGTGGTTTGATCTGGAGTATGTATTGACAAGACAAACCAGGCACATGTCTGTAGGGACGTTAAAGGTAATCTTTGAGACTTGTTTCTGAAAAGAGGTCGTTTTCTACGGTCAGTGTTGTCGCTATTAGATGTGTGTTCAATAAGATACGAGCTCGTGTGTTTATCCTTTAACAGTTTAATGCTTTGTATCGAGAATTTTCATTATTGGACACTGGATTGTATTTCTCCAGATGTATTACTTTACTAATATTACTAGTTAACGTTAGACCTATAACATTTGTTTTAACGTTAACTAATTATTTATGAATCCGTTTGATGACACTTGATATCCAGAAGAGATTACGAAATGCTTTAAATATGTCTTCCTGTTCAATTTATATCCTTGTATACTTGTAGAATCGCTAGACTATTCTCTCTCTCTCTCTCTCTCTCTCTCTCTCTCTCTCTCTCTCTCTCTCTCTCTCTCTCTCTCTATATCTCAAGA
>JAUTBX010082761.1:0-12241 GCA_032361465.1 Lepetodrilus tevnianus | reverse complement strand
GCGTCCCGTTTACTATTTTGCTATCTCTTAGGACGAACCATAGATGGTTCTTCATAATAGATAGCAAAATAGTAAACAGGAGGCCGGTTCGTCATAATAGATAGCAAAATAGTAAACGGGACGCCATAGATGGTTCGTCATAATATAGATAGCAAAATAGTAAACAGGACGCCATAGATGGTTCGTCATAATCATAAGATAGCAAAATAGTAAACGGCACGCCATAGAGCTACAGAACTGCAGCTATAGTCGTGTGGTACCCATGCAGGTTCTATCGATATGTACCCAGGTTTCTGAACTCTCTCGCTCTAGCCCGTGTCGTAAATATTTCAGCTGATGATACAGCCTGGATAGCCTACTCTTGTGAATTAAAGAGTAAATATATTTAAAACGATGATTACTAGTATTTAGTTGAACTTCTTAGATGCAAATAATGGGTCATTCTAGGTAACATTTCTTGTCCGGAAGAGATTTCCATAAAAAGTATTGCCTACTTTCATTCGGATTTGTTTATATAATTAAGATATCCATTAGATACACAAAGTATGCTGCTAAACTATTATCTCTTCCATCATCTTAGTTACTATTTTTTTTAAATTTTTTATGAACAGCACAGACATCTTTACCTAAAAAAAACATTATTATAATCAACTTTAGCCTATGTTTTTATAATATACATGTCTCTTAACGATCCAGGAAGATGATCCAATAAGCAAAAACAATATTTAGCCCTTAGCTTTTTTTAATTGCGTAATAATAACCCTGTCCCATGGTTTTGCGTTTATGCTGTTACCAGATATGGAAATGGAAATAGCGGTGTCTCCCAGTGGTTTGACAAAGTTCAAAAAGGTCTCAAAGTCATGTCCTGTCTAGTGACAGCATGAAAACATGTGCTAGAAATGTGTCAGCATTGTGAAATATTTTCAACCAACTGCTAAGTGTCTCTGATTGGAGCGTGTCATTTTAGTCTACTGTTGTCTATACTTCGATGGTACCCGGATCGAGATTGACCCTATCAGCGACAGAATAATTTGTATTGGTATATTACGTAGCTAGGCTAAGCATGGTAAGTACTAACATTAAATAAGGTACGTAAGCCTACGTAGGCCTGCATCAATCAAAATCTATTGAAATAATTTAATCTAATATGTGACAATATGTATCGCCGAGATCGAGTTGAAGGCATACTATCATAGTTGATAGACCTGTATAGTGGACAAACGAATTTCAATCTGAGACTAATTACACTGGATTTATCCCACCCAAAAGTTGTTTATTTACTGATGAACTTATATTAGTCCTCAGTAATCGATAGTTATCAGCATATATATTAATATGTTATATTCATAAAGGGAACGTTCCGCTATTTCTCATGTCTTTGATGCATCAACTGTTCCGTTACGTATGATAATAGGTTTTATTCATACCACTGAGTTATCCTGGTTATGTTCCCTTGCATCGGTATAATAAAGCAAATAAAAATACGACCATATTCAGATTGTCCGTGGAAATGTTTTTGGAAGTACAAACATACGATTTTATGTATGTCAACAGCTGGTCAAGTGAATGTACTTTGCAGTTGTAGGTCTAACTACTCCAAAATGACCATACATGTTTGTGACTTTAAAACGTAATTTGCAGATACAAAATATCATTATATTATACAACTTAATTTAGAGAGGATTTTATTACGCATGTTTATCATGTGCGATCTACGGTCAAGGGGAGACAATAAAATAATATTCCGATGTTACCCGAAGTACGCGCACCTGCTCGATACGTTAAGCTCATAGCACTGCAGGGTATAGTCACCGTGAAGCATACAGCGATGCGAATGTCGGTGTAGAGAGCCGACCAGTCGTGACACGAGGTGGAAAGCATCATGGCGGAGACAGAAAAAAACTCGGAGCCTTTGAGTGAAATTAATCAAGTGTCGATTTCTCGAGGAATGAGAGAAGATGTTAAAATTGATTTCGCAAAAGTAGCAGATATGTTTGTTTATGATCAGCTTGGAAACAAAATTCGCTTCGGCGATATTTACAAAGAACAGAAAACTATCATTGTCTTTAGTAGGGTAAGCCCGCATTTTGTTGACATTAGTGATGATCGGTTGCTATGGATATTAATGTATACATGTAACTGCTATAGATCCAAACTAATTATGATTTATCACATTCGTTAATTACATTACGTTACAAGGAACCTTAGTAAAATTAATATCTACTCCAAATGTGCTTATTTTACAATATTGCACTTGACTGGGTTATTTTTTCACAAAAATGATACATGTAATATGGTACAGAATTGAGCTACATACCAGGGGTAAATGGCTAAGCATGTTAATTAACAATATAATATCTAGTACATAATTTAGTGAATTAAAACCTGCTCATCGCTGGTTCGCTAGAATAGTGTCGTAGTCAATTTTGGCTCTGTTTTAATCAGTGTAATGCCACAGTCAAAGTATCATCACATTTAATTATAATTATGTGAATTAATATTATAATTATATGAATTATATGATGATATGACAGTAAACTATGACATCGGATCAGAATATCGTCACAAATGGGTGAAAGATTCTCACAGCGACGTTAAACTCCATAATTATAGTCACTCACTTATTGAATCAGAATATTATTATGCACATGCATGTTTATAGGGGAATAATTTATAGTACTGATCATATCATTCTTAGATAAATTAATTTATATGACTATGAAAGATTCTGTAGTTATATTGTACAGTAGACCTCGCATATAATGGTGTAGAAAACCGGACACTCGCCTATAACGTACTGAATCTGAAGTCCTGGTCCCATATAATTACGGCATATGCGTATAACGGACTTCGCATATAATGGACAAAAATAGCCGGTCCCAATGAGTACGTTATATATATATATATATATATGCGAGGTCTACTGTATATAATAGAATATTCATTTTTTTATTGATTTTTGAGTTGATACCATGTATGTATTTCCACCAGTGTTCGAAATTACTGCTGGCCCGCTGGCCCGGCCATTTCTCACAATGCTAAAGGTATCCTACGGGCCAGTAGAAATTCATGTTTTTTGTAAACATTTGTTATTTGTATCATTATTCGGGCCAGTAACTTTCCAGCGGTGATTTCGAACACTGATTTCCACTCATCAAACAACGCTTGAATATTCTGTCTGGAAATATTTGTAGCCCAGAGACATATACAATACTGTACATATACTGTTTGTGGTATTTTCCTTTAAAACATTTCTTTGACTCATCACTCCGTAATGGTCATGTTTCATTAAAATTAAAGAAAGTAATAAGTGATAATTAATGTGTTAAAGACATAATATCACATAGATAGATAGATAGATAGATAGATATATTTTATTTCCTCCAATTAATATACATTCGTAGAGTACTATATGACAAGGTTATATATTACAACATAATATAATATGCAATTGTTATATGACATTGGTGAAATTTACAAGTGTAGTATAAACTGTAAGTTCCAGGAATTAATGTGTGTTGCTTTAACATATACCGGTATACAATGTATCCATGTTTCTAGACTCATATCTTCTACTAGCTTTGATATTCCACCAAGCAGTGTTACCAGCAGTTCAGTGTCTGATTCACAATCCTCAAATTTCATATAGTCTGATAAAGATAAATTATCAAATAAATGTCCGAACATAGCATTTCTTTGGCTTACTAAATATTTTGGACTGGTTCTTAGCTATAGCTTCAATTTAAGTACATTCACATGACATACATAAAATCATGTTTGTACTTCCAAAAAGCTTTCCACCGCTGTGTGGTTGACAAATTTCCAATGCAACCCCCTCGCCGATAGACAATAGACCCCTTCTTTATACATCATTGAAAGGGGACATAACTCTAATCTGTGCTCACATACCGTCTTAGAACAGTGATGCATCAAAGACTAGATAAATAGCGGAATGTTCCCTTATTTAACATAAAATATCATTTGTTTTATAACTATCGAGTGCTGGGGGATAAGTACATCAGTAAATAAATACTTTTGGGTGAACAAATCATGCGTAATTAGTCTCAGATCAAAATTTGTGTGTCCATTATATGGGTCAATCAACTGTGATATTATGCCTTTAATGTGTACCAGTTGGTGCTTTTTGTATTACAATAGAGAATGTTATACTAACTTATAGTGCAAATACTAATTTGTAATTTTATTTTCAGCATCTGTTTGATTTTGTCTGTCAAGATTATTTGGAAGGTAAGCCTATTGAAATATTTCAGTTTTAATATTAATAATTTAATGGCTTAATTCTGATTTATGGATGAGAAATAATAATTACAATGTGAATTTTTCTTCATATTTTTTTTGAAAACGTACACATATATTTTTGTAATATATTTATTATTTATTACAGATCTTGGTATTATTCCATTGGAATATCTTCAGGTGAGTTATCATAGTACTTGCCATTGTGTATAGGCGAGATGTTCTTGCTGCAACGCAAAGCCTTCATTCAATGAATCAATTCATAGTACTGTGTATTACGGTAAATTATCCTAATAATTCAAACCCCCTAATGGTTTTAACACCCAAGTTAATCGCCACCAAACAAATATAATCATGTGTAGTTTTCTAATTATTTAACAAAAACATAGTTTATTTATTTTTCATAATCCTTTGTATATTTACCATTTTATTTACTGTGCACTTTAATTTGGCTGTCCCTAATTATATGAACACAACTGGCTGTTTTTGTTTCAGAAGACAAATGTTAATTTTATTTTTATATTTTACAGCAAGCAAAAGTTCGCCTTGTAGTCATTGCACCCTCCGCCTGCAAATTAATCAAGGTAGGTTAATCATCAGAGTCTTCGTTCAAACATCATCATAGCATGTATTCATTTCTAATTAGTGTCTGTATGGAAGGTCAACCAAGTATTACCACGAGTGGTTATTTCTATAGATCTTGATTACTGATGACGGCGCTACATGTATTAGAAGACAATACCTGGCACTAGTAATTTACTGCTTCGGGAAAATTGTCATGAGTACCAGCTCTAACAACATTGTCATCTACTGTAGTCAGGGCATTGATATAGCAGAACTAACACATGACTGGACTCTAGTCTAACAGTTGACTATTTATTTTACAGTATATGTCATTGACAGTAGGAAATATAAAAACAATTATTACAATTGCATAATTTATGTGAAGTTTTTAAAAGTATTTGTTGGCAAAATTGCATTTTTAACAATATCAATTCAGAATGTGAATGTTATTTCCATGGCCATGTAAGTTCTATGTAGTAGTTTCATTGTAAAATAAAATCGATATGTAATAGTTTTGTATTTTCTGGTTTAGAGTATCAAGAGAGTGACGGACTACCAACATACGTTGTACTGTGACCCGGACTGTGAGCTTTTCAAAGCCGCGGGCTGTGTGGAGAGTATGACATTCGGGAAGATGAAAGGTATCACAATCCATGTATTAATAATGTTAATTTACCGGTAAACCCTCTAATCATGATAAAAGTATGAACATATTGGGACATTTAATTGATCCTCCTAAGGAAAGAATAAAGAAAAGATTCCAACCCTAAATATGAACATGGCTAAACTTGCCAAATGGTATTTTATTAATTATTCAAGCTATTAATTATTCAAACTGAATTATGTCAGCAATAAGGCATGCAATTACAGTTTTTGAAATACTTCCATGGTCAAACATACACTTTACCTGAAAGTAAACATGTACATTTGATTTGTCTATACTAGTATATTGGGCAACAAGCTATATTTTCTGCATATCCTACTGATTTTCATTATTTTCATATTTTCACTATAAAAAATACAAAAATATGAAAAAGGTATGAAAATATTGAAAACTTGTGGAACATGCAGAAAATGTAGCATGTTGCCCAATATACTTTCATAAACAATTCAAATGCACATATTCGGTCCTTTCAGGTAAAATACATTTGATCATGAAATATTCAAAAACTGTGATCAGATACATTTTTTTTCAAAGTGTGCGTTGTTATTGTTAAATTGTTTTTATTATTATTATTATTATTATTAATATTATTAATTACATTTTTGTTCAGAGAGCAAGCACATCAAGTCGGGACTAATCTGGGGTATACTGCGCAGTACATGGAGGGTGATGAAGGAAGAAGTGAAGATGAAGCCACAGGATGTTAAACAACAAGGTGCATCCTTCATCGTCGGCCCAGGTGAAGATTTATTTATTTTCTACCAGAAAATGAATCCTTTATAAATAGGTGTTTTATTGTGAAAAACAAGAAATGCAATGAATTATTAGGTCACTACTGAAAAGTGAATATAGTCTGAATCTTTGTGATAATGAAGTTATCAGTTATTCTAACATATTGTAGCTTGAAAGATCAAAGGGGCTGAATGTACCGTATGAATGTACCATATCCCTTAAATAAGATAGTGTCAGTAATAATTGTATTAATAGTAATACAGTATATCAAATACTTTTTTTAATATCTTTATATTACTAGTAATTAATATTTTGAAATGTACGTGATTAATTTCGAAATGCACTCCTTCAAGTAATTGAATGAAGCACTGTAAAATATTTATTTTTTCTGCTTCGGCAATGTGATGAAGCATTCGTATAATATAACACCAGAGACCATACTAGTTTCAATAGTCTGGTAAATCAATATTTCAATATTTGTGTTTAAATTCTTCAAGAAGGCGTTGTTTTAATTTCAGGAGACGTCCTCCATTTCGGCCACCTGGATCAGAACGTGACAGACCACGTGAACATCAACGAGCTCCTCACAGAAGCTGGAGTGCAGAACGTCAGCTTTCCCAACGACCAACGTATTCTCGCCGTCTGAAGCCCAGACAGACTATGCATTACCATCAACTAGATGTGAATCTATGACCTTTCGAACCCTTACCCTTCAGCTCAAACATAGTATTGAAAGATGTTATGAAGCATTCTATTTTTGTATGTTTGTAAGGACCAGTTTATATGAAGGGAGGCAAATTTGAAATATATTTAAAACTACATTCACATTGCACTTCATAAGTATACCATAGAGGGTATTTTAACATTTAAATATTTTATTTTATTTTATTTCTCACAACAAACATTGAATATTTATACTGTGATCCATCTCACAAAATCATGAATTTTACTCACATTATATGTTCTTGACATGTGCAATGTAGGATGGCAAAGAGAGCTCTTGAGTTCTCATAAAGTTGATGTGTATGAATTAATACAATGAGAACCAAACTAACTCGTAACTTTAGTTTGATTGTATTACTTCATTGTGTTTGATGACTAAATCATATTCATTATAAGAACACAGGGTTGATAATTCATTTGTCACATATATCATTATTGTTTTATCTACTTGCATTGTTCTACATCCGTCCATTGTTGTTGTTTCATTGGCCCCTATTGGCCCCCACCGATGTTCAGAGATTATATTAATTATTACGAACATTTAAAACTGCGATGCATCTTTTGTACATTTCCACCATGTAACCCTCATCATCACATACATGCAAGTTGTTGGTGGCCATTCTTTCATCCATTCAATTTTGAAGAGGCAATTATTTCCAGAATATTTAAAATCAGATAAAAATTGCAACTTAATATCCTTGACTATCTTTGACAAGAACTACCATTAACACATCCAGTGTTCGAGGTGGGTGTACATGTAATGGGTCCCCATAATATATTTACAACAGCAATTCTTTTTAAAGCACCACTATTTTTTCTCAATTAACCCTCTTCATGATGGAGGCATCTGGGGATGTTCTTAACCCTCTCCCTGCTGAAGGCAACTTAAGTTGCCCGATCACATGCAGAAATATAACACTTTGATTGTATTCAGCAGGGAGAAGGAGCAAGAAGGAGAGGGTTAAATGGGTATTGGGAGGCCTCCTTCACCTTAGTACTACACCACATGAATAAATGGAGTCACTTTTGCTCATAATGTTCAAGCTATGATGTAGGGGCGTAGCTACTATTATGCTAAAAGACCTGGCCAACATTTCACAAAGCACTTGACCATACAATATGTATACGACAAACGAAGTAATCAGGAAAGAACAATGTAGAACAACAACAACAACAAAAATCTTTGAAAAAAAATCACTGTGTTCGAATAATTAGAAAATTACGATTATTAAAAAATCGTCATGTTCGAGAATTTAGGGTTTGATTATTTTTTTTTGTGGCAAATAATTTAGGTGTTCGAACTATTACAGTGTCCGAATAATTAGAGTAATTACGGTATATGTATACCTATGAGCGAGACGTTAATAAACTTTTCTGTCTGTCTGTGCCTGTAGATAACGTTTTCTTCAGAAAGCAAACTCAGGACTTTTATCATTCCAGCAGTCTCCCTGTGTAGTATAGTGGGCCTGCACTTTATTTCACACCAGGCCACACCCCTGTCCTACATGCCAACAGTTTTGTCCATCGTTATTGACATGACCGTCTCTGTAACAACAAACCTAGCTATACAACTGCCATTCAAAGTCACTCAACTTGACAATATTGAACAAAATGAATCACGTAGCATTGCTGTGGCACTATATCTGATGCAGGTTATGTTACACTCGTAGATAAGGTTTGTACAATCGTTCAGATACTACATGTAGTTATTGACTGTCACTTATCATGTTACCTATTGTACTATTGTACTAACTACTATACTAGTGTATGCATTCATCAACGTTTATTAGGAGTATTATCATTATCATACAAAATTATATAATGTATATTAATAATCTATTTATTAAAGGCATATACTAGTATACAATCACCAATTTGTTTACATATTTCATGGTCAAACCTATTTTAAAATGAAAGTATGTTATGTACATTTGATGTGTCTACACAGGTATTTTGGGTAACCAGGTACATTTTCCGCATATCCCACTGGTTTTCAATATGTTCATATGTTATTGTTTTATATTTATATACTAGTATACTAGCTTTATTGGTACCAGCGGTCTCAAAGGTTATTTTGACCGTGTTCAATCCCCTTAACCTTTGAGTACAGAAAAACAAGATTTTACAGTACATTACGAACTGATTATTCAGGTTTTACTGGAAATATAAACTGCAATGGAATTTTACCCATGATCTTAGCAGTGATGAAAATATATATGAGGTATAAAAGCGATTATATGTATACTATTAAAGTGCATTTAGTCCAAACAACAACTTTATCAGTGAGTGTATGCCTTTAATGTATAGGGTATTATTCACTGCAATAATGTTCTGTATGTGATTGTTTCAAATGCATGTGTTATGAAAATGTATGTGTGGGTTTACCGGTATGTGTAACTAGGAGTTGGAGAGATTAAATATTTTATGCACAATTACGAATCACAATATTTCTCTGTGGTATATCCGAGATACCGGTACATTATAGATGATCTTCTTAGTCATAATTTGCAATAATATATTGTATGATTGTGGTATTTTAACATGTGACCTAGTATTATTATTGGTATCTTCTTATAAATGTATTATCTATGCAAAAAGAGAAATTTAGATTTGATGTTTTATTCAACATTTTTATATGATTTCTGTTCGAAATTGCAATACCTTTACATAATTAAATTATATACGGTATAGGATTATTCATTTTGATTTATGCTAGTGTGAAACCCTGAAAACAAAATTATAACTATTTCGAATAGTATTCAATATTACTTGTATACAATGTCTATTCATTATAGGTTGCCAATAACTGTATTTATTAATGCATTTTAAAATTAGAAATCACTGATAGTTTGTTTTATGTGTCTGATTTAAATAAATACAAATAACTATACTTATTCTACTGTTTGTATATTATGATATACTGAGTGTGGGGTTTTGTTTCATTGTTCACTGCATTTGAGGGCTTTTAATCTGATCTGTCTATAATTATAACAATAATAATAATAATTATAATTATAACAATAAATAATAATTATAATTACAATACTACTACTACTACTACTAATAATAATGTGTACATTTATATGCGGCCAAATCCAATCTGGAAAGCCCAACAGTAGTTCCCCCAATGGATCAGTATGTTCTTATTTTCCTTCTAAACTCCCCAAGGAGTATACAACCCAAGCTGCCATTCAGTGCGCTAGGTTATTCACATTCTCATGCTTGTGTGTGTGCGTGTGTGTGCGTGTGTGTGTGTGTGTGTTATACATGCTTATACCATTAAACCACAGCCTACTACTAGATGTTAATAGTATTGGTAGCATTTGATAATACTTGGCAAGATTTTGACAACTGGTTATTTCATTCGCCAGCGGCTATCCAACCCTACTCTTACCTTATAGGAATACGTAGACCGTGTTACTGTACAACGGCGCGGGGAGAGTATTAATTACTTCCTTGTCTGGTATACTGTGTGCTACTTCCCGCTGTATATTATAGTTAATAGTTATCAATCCACCGTAATTCAAATTACACCCTTATAGAGGAGGTAACGCGGTTTAACCCTCGAATAGATAGATCATTATATGGTTTAAATATAGCATATCAATTAGCATACGTAAGTTAGTTAACTTTAATACAAGTATATTTCAACGCACCTCTATGTGAATACTTTACACACTGGCATACACCCTAGATGCATTACATTATAAGACACCAAGCTACATATGATAATATAGGCATGCGTTGTAGATTACTCTTGGTGTCGCCATGTACCAGAATTCAAACAAGGGTTTGAAACTTTCACTTCTATTATTTTATATTCAGCAACATAATGTCGTACATCCCATGTATGTCCATAGATGATCACACATGTGAATGTTATATCTACCGGTATATAAGGTCTCTTGGACTAGATCTCTAAAAGCACAATATCTCTTATCTCTCTCAAAATACGCACACCAACTTTTGTATAGTTACATTATCAGATAATCCAATCTACGAAAGTATCGCTCCAAATTTGGCAAATATATTCTGACATACTTTCGTATCTAATTTTAATCTGGCCACACTATTTTATTACTTGCTTCTTGTGGAGCGTATCTATAGAGGACCAAATCAAGAACAAGCTAAATGCATAATCATGGGTCGTATACACATTATAGAATTACATTTTATAAGTGTATGTCTATATTATTGAACATCCCACTAACGAATGCATGTGGTATTAGGCTATAGCCTGTATATACTGTGGCACTGGGTAATATACATAAAACCTGGCCTACTGCATTTAAACTATCTGTTCGAGACGCATATATTAGCATTAACATTTTGATTAATTATCCGCTTTAATACCAAGACTTATTGATATTATTACAATGTACAGATGGGCAGAGCGAGGGTGTGCATCCTCTTGTTTTGCATATAGATACATGTCTATAGTCCGTAACTGTTGGTACACGTGCAGGGCCCATGCATATTTTAAAACAATAATATTCATTCATTTCAGTTAAACATAAAATAAAATAGACTGGTCTCGAATAATAATGAGTTGGTGCATATAGCGGGTGCATGAGGAATTATCCACCGTTCTTCGCGCATCATGGCATGCACAATGGATGTTAATGACTCAACATTCATTTCTTAAATACCTTGGCGGCAAGACAATGGCAAATTGCTCACACATTATCTTGATACTAGTAACGTATATGACCTTCAGTCAGCACCATTTCGGCCATATATATATATATCGATCTACTCAGAATGTTTAACGGAAGTGAATAGGCTCTTATTGGCCCCCTGACTAATAGAAGCGAATGTGTCATAAACTTGTTTGTTCGTTTGAGTTGGTTTCACGCAATGCAACTTTCAAGATTGTTTCACTCACAATACATGGCTTGCGTGCATATGGCCTACCAGTTTTTACTATAGTCTCTAGTGCTGGCTCACTGGCATACACCTAGATGCATTAATTAATATGACGTTGTTCTTACACCAAATTATAGGCCTATTAATTGATAGCACCTAAATTAAGTTAGGCCTACATAGCTGTAATTTAGTAGTAGGCTAATGGTTTAAGTTTCTGATACCATGGCGCCATACGTGGTAGGCTACCATAAAACTAGACGAAAGTTCGGAAACCTTTTATATTATTTCATTCAACTCACTCAGCCTCAGGCAGAGCTGCCAATTTGAATTGGTTGTGATGAGGGAGATCTCCCTCCTATACAGTCATTGAAAAGAGGGAGAAATGTATGCAAGACGCGAAGCGCCTTGCCCGAGGTTGCAAAGCAACCGAGAATG
>JAUTBX010082539.1:0-12245 GCA_032361465.1 Lepetodrilus tevnianus | reverse complement strand
TGCTGAATAAAATCAAAGTGTTCTATTTCTGCATGTGATTGGGCAAGTTAACTGGCCTTCAGCAGGGAGAGGGTTAATACAATCTTAGTATCCAACTTTCAATGTTTCATTCACAGCATCTCTCCCATATCTGAAAGTATTGTGCTGTCACTAAATGAGGATTACGTTGACTTGACGGAGGAGGAACTGGCCGTGTCTGCGGGGGATGAGTTGGCTGTGATACCGCCCATCAGTGGAGGATAGAGCCGGGCATCAGTGGAGGATAGAGCCGCCCATCAGTGGAGGATAGAGCCGGGCAGTCAGGTAATGTCAGGGCGCAGTAGGGATGCTCAATTACTTTTTGCCGGCGTATGCCGCTTTGCGCGTGCATATCACATACTCTCGCGACTGGCTAGAATTTCTAGACTCAGCTAGACTTGGCTGGCCAAAAACCAGGTCAGCGAGGTCCACCATGTTGGTTTTCTTTGCACTTCACCGCCACGTGACCATACTCTCGAACCAAACAAAACAGCAAGGCAAATGAAGCGCAGGTAGTCCTTTCACCATAGAACATCATCTGAGGCCTGTTCAGGAGGGCGCGAACCCGCGAGTACACGCGTGAAATCACCTTGGAAACCTTCATCCTTCATAACTCGCCCTTCTGAACAGGCCTCTGGAATACTCCAAATACAGTCATTTTGTCGAAGGAATGAAACCACACACTGTTTATAACCTATAATTACCGCTAGTCAGGTGGTGGAGACAGAACATGGATAGAACAATGACGTCACACATCTATGGGCAATCTTTCTCAATACCAAAGTTTTCCTGTTTCACTTTCAGAGAAAATCATGAATCATATCGACATCACAGAGGAAAAGCTGAATGTAGAAAGAGTTACTTCCCTTGTCACAGATCCATCTTGTGGTGCTGTCTCCATTTTTATGGGTGAATACAATACTATTATTTTAATTAATTAATATTTTCTTTGAATGAGTCTCTCAAATTGTTAATTCATTAACTGCTAGCCTTACTGTTTCAATGTGTGTTAATCAATAAGAATTAGTCGCATACATAACCAATTATTTATAGCAAACATAATGTTCACCCAAGTATGGGACGGCATAATACTACTACTCACATCATCAGTTATCTAAAGAAAACTTTCCAAATTGCAACTGATGTAGAAACTACAATCGACATGATAGGTACGAGCCAAACTGAACACTTCATTTTCAAATACAATACCTCAATTAAGCGGTACTGCAGTAGTCATGTTCCACCTATTTATCCAGGGACTACCAGGGACAACTTTGAAGGTAAAAATGTGGTTAATCTGGAATATGAAGCCTACATGCCCATGGCTAAGAAGGAGATGGCGAAAGTCTGTGATCAGATGAGATCTCAGTGGCAGGTTGAGAACATCGCCATTGTTCACCGTCTGGGGTACGTATATATGCCGTAGTGTCAACTGTCCATAGTTCTTGTTGATCACACCTCATAGATGTTCTAAGTCAGACAATGTATCAAAGCTAGAAATTCAATATGGCTGCCATGCATTGTTGTATAAGAAGTTTATTAAAAAGATGTGACCAAAATTCAAAGAATCTTTATTACCACCCCAAGATTACGAAACTTTCTATGATTTCATGCTCAAGTTAAGATTTTATATGGAGATTTGTGAACAAAACCTTTGAGTTGAGCATAAAATCGTACTCAGTAAAGTTTTGTAATCTCGGGGCCAGGACACCCTTTTATGAAGCACTCATTCACCGAGACCGCAGCACCCATACTTCCAGCATATGTATTTATTACAATCTGTCCAGCAACTTGTATTGATTATAATCTCTCCAGCATGTGTATTTATTATAATCTATTTCCAGCATAGTTCCTGTGAAGGAGGCTAGCATCATCATCGCAGTATCATCCCCACATCGTAAAGAGTCCCTGGCAGCAGTATCCTATGCAATAGACACACTCAAAGCTGTCGTCCCTATCTGGAAGAAGGTACAATATAGTACAAAGTGTTTCAGTTTGACAGAACTGAGTTTCCTTTCTGAAAATATATTTAAAATAAATTTCTACAACAGATAATTAACATTATCATTTCTTGCAAAATGTTCCTTTTTAATTTTAAATATTTCTAAGGATCTAAGGAATAAATCATTCCACAAATTTGAAGACGTTCATGACACTGGTAGATTACTCTGTTGTAGGAAATCTATGATGACGCCACTTCAGACTGGAAGGCCAACAAGGAATGTGCGTGGACAGGGAAGAAACCAACATAGCATTTACATCTGTGTACATAGATACAAACGAAGCTTTAAATCATTTGTGTATATATCTAGTTGAGCATAATCTGAATACCATATGTGGTGTACATGTATATAATCCGAATCATGCACAATCTTATGTCTTTCAAAGACAAATGGTTTTAATCTTACAGATATATTATATATTTTGTTTCAATTATTTGTTAGCTGAACTGTTTATCAACTAGTGAGATCATACAACTCTGTCATTGGTAATACATGTATGTATGTGAGCAGCTCGTAGCAGGGTTTGTGGTATTTACAGTACTATCAGAACGAGGCTTACCAGATTGGGCATGTATGGTAATACACGTATTCTTTCTCATATTTCCTGATCTCATGTTGCTAGACACAGAACACAGACTAGTTATTCAGTGTGGCACAATGTCTGAGATATCGATATATCCAAGAATGTGGCAGTTTCTCAAGATGTCATGTTTTTATCAAATGGGTACCCAAGAAATAAACTCAGGAATATTTCAATATATTCTTCTTCGTAAATCTTGCATAATTGTCATGTTTATATGGATTTTGTTGTTGTTGCTGTAATATATTATAGAGAGGTTTTAGAATGTCAATGATGTATTTATAACTGATTTTATCACATTGTTTATATATCCAGATCAAACAGATCAATCAATTTACAAAATTATATTTCAATAAATTGCTTCACCAGTTTTTAACGTTTTGTCTGTTTATGCACGGAGATTGTGTATTATAACCTTTTATGTAAGAGTAAAAAATCCCAATCTAATCAAAATCATATACAAAAGTATCGTTCCAAACATGTATCAATTGACATCGAACTAACATAATCGCGCAATCACTGGCTTATTTATTGACCTCTGTTTGCATACTTGGCATATTGCAATGCATCATATAATCTAACAACAAACGATTCATAACCATATAGTAATGATAGAAACATTTATTTACACACATTTGTACATTATTTCTTCTTGCTGACTGGCAGCGGTGTTTTAGCATATGCCAGGTATGTCTCCATTAGAAATATCGTGTTGTCCAGCTGGATCTCGGAACTGTCGAGCCTGGAACACAGAGAGGTATTTCATCATCACGTATACATTAGACGGTTGATTGTATATGAGGGTTAATAAAACAACACTGCTCCTGTAAAATGGTGGCCAATATTGAACCCAAATCTGTTGTCTGCCACCCGGGTAGATTCAAGCTGCACTATATTTACTACACTACGCCACTTTTTCTACAAAGTAGTGGTTGGCTGAATGGGTTAGTAGGAAAATCAGTTTGTGTATGCATTCAGTTAATGCTTTCAGTTTTCCTACAAAACATTACGTAGTCCAGACACGTAGTGAAAAGTAGTACTACATATATTGGCTGAACAGCTTCTGTAGGACTACACAATACTATGTAGTGAAATGTATTGCAGCCTGAACGCAGCCCAGGTGAGAAATTGAAGAGTTTTCTATGGCTATATTCACATGTTGACTATCTTCTTGACCCTCTCTATCTGGGCGCGTTCTGGCGGTGTGATCATCTGCTCAACCTCCTCCTTCTGGGCGGCTTCTCCCCCCTCCTGCTCCAGGGTGGCGATGATGGCCTCCACTCGCTCCTGCTTGTCCAGCAAGCGCCTAGCAACAGGGGCAGATAACTCAAACACACATGTCTTGAGGTTCATGTTTCAATTAACAGGGGCAGATAACTCCGTTACATGCAGATGCTACCAGAACTTGCAAATTTCAACTAACAGGGAAATACCTTTCGCATACAGAATTCTTGAAATCCATAGCATTCCAGTTAGACTGCGTAATTTATGCTTTCAAAGCTATTTCCTGCCATGTCTACAGTACTTCATCATTAATTAGAACCATAGCTAGTGGAAATCAACAGAAGTAAACATGGCAGATATCCCAGACTGATATTCTCCTAAAAATAAAGTTCAGAGATAACACCCAATCAACAAGTACAATAATATCCTTTACCTTAACATGAATGAAAAATGTTTATGCAAAGTACTCATTAGATGAATAATTTTCAGAGATATAGATCTTTTTGAAAAACTAACAATATTTATTAGAAAAACTTCTGGGATCTATGAACAGCCAACTTAATGGCTATCTGAACATGTCTCCCGAAAAATTGTGACTTGCTATAAGTTCCTGAAAATGTAAAAAGTTACACTTACTTGTGGTCGGCTATTTCCATATCTCTCCTCATCATGGCATTTACTAAAGACTGGGGAAAAAAAACAATTTCAAAATCAGCTGATGAATGTCAATACAACACACACAGAGAACAAGTTTTCTCCAACAATAGTCAGTGAGAACATTTTACCTTCATACACAACAGTCTAAAAGTACATATCAATAACACTTGATCCTAGTTGCCCAGCAGTAAATGGTCAATAAAAACTCCAACGGAAGTTGTTCTGTTGATGAATGAGCTTTGAAATTGACCATTAGCAGGATTGCAAATGATGATTAAATACCATCAAATTTAATCAAAGACATTTTTTAGATTTGGAATGTATCCACAGCGATGGCGGCCATTACCTTGTAGCATCTCTCCAGCAGTAGTCGAGTCACGTGACCGACGTCCACGCGGAACAGGTAGTACGTCCGAGACGGAGCGTGGTCTGGGGTCTTGGACACCTCCTGGGCAGAGGTCAACATAGGTCAGATACTACATGCATGGCTGATAATAAATGAATGAACATCCATCTGCTACAATTACTATTGGTAAAAGATCTCAACTGGATAATTATTCAAATTAAAAAAAAATATATATTATTCTGGAGAAACGATTTTACATTGTCACACTTATGCGTGTTAAAGATTATATAACAAAATTTCCTAAGCAATTTACATATTTTCTCTGATATTTATATATTTTCAATGAGAATTAATTGGTACTTGACATTATGCGACAGAACTAACAAGCCCTCTGACCCCGCTGACCCGGAAAACGCGCTCGATTTGTCAGTACTTCACAATAAATAACAGAACTTACTGTAATGGATACAAAGTTTTCTGCGAACATGGTGTACAGCATTTCTTTGGCTTCTTTAGCTGGGATCATGGCACACTCCTCTATCTGAAATATGTAGTCAGACCATTCGTAAACCACAGAATCAACATGGCTATGCAGTAGCATGTTACTCTTTTACCTTTAACCTTACAGAGATTTCCTAAAGAACTCTCAGAAGTGATGGTGAATAGTACAGCATGTCAAAGGTTAAATGAATAAAATTTACAAATGAATAATTTTCTGTCACTCGGCTTTCCAGTATCACATTGCATTTAAACAGTTTATTAGAAAGTTTGTTTGGAACCCGTTCACACAGCCACTAGTAGTAGTGTAGTGTAGTGTAGCCTCAATACAGCCCCAGTTGGTTGTGTATTTAGCTCTCTCCATGCTGAAGGCAACCGGAGATGCCCTGAAGAGCAGTGTCTGTGCCTAATCCAGCAGGTAGAGGGTTAATGTTCTCACACCTCAACTGACCTGTTTCTGCTCCATATGTTTCTTGATAAGTAGAACTCTGAACAGACGTAAACATTTGGATCCAAACCTGGGAAGAAATAAAAGGAACAGACATCTTAACGGAAATAATATATTAGCACTGATAGATTTAGTTATGATGTTCCATTAACAATAACACACAAATGGAAATTAAAACTTGCATGCTGAGTAATTTTTATAAGTAATAGATATATTTAGAAATAGTCAAAATCTCTAGATTTGTTATTCGAATCACTGTTCGAACTAGAAGGTTTTCAAGGTAATTAAGTTTCTGGGCCTGTATTCTCAAAACTTCGTAAATCCTAAGAAGTTCATAAGTACTAAGAATTTGCCTAACTGGGTTTCTGCTAATGTTAATTTCTGAAGATATCTTTTCTCACTAAGAAGTTCTTAGCTAAGAAGTTTCGAGAATATGGGCCCTGGACTTTATATACAAGAGACTACACGTACTCACCTCTCTTGAACCACAGACTCAATATGGGCCTTGCACAGAGCAGTTAAAGACTTAAAGATGTCTACATGTCCGTCAAGGAATGATTCAGATGACTGTTCAATGGAAGTGATTACGATCTACCGGTAGTTCCAGTCAAAGGCAACAAATAGTACGTGACATTTCTTAAGCTAGGGGTCAGCATGACATTACTGAATCCAGGGGCGCGTTCAAAGACGCAAGTGGCTTACCAAACTAGTCTACCTAAGCGGCTAAAAGTTGCTTGCGTCTTTGAACGCACCTCAGGGGTCATGATGATATAAACAAATCCAGGGGTCAAGGTAACCTTATTGAAACCCAGGGTCAAGGTGACAATACTGGTCAACGTTCAAGATGATATTATTAGAGCCAGGGATCTAGGTGAAATTATTGGCCACGGTCAAGGTCAAGGATACTGACTTCATACATTCCACCTCCACTGTCGCCGACTCGACTCACAAAATCTGACTGGAAACAAGAAACACATTGAATTAGATCTTGTGGTTTTATGATCAGAAAACATCAAATCTATAACATGTTATTAATGTTGTGCAATTAGCACTGACACTATAGGTCAAATGATGAAGAAAACTGCCAAATGAGGTGAAAGTCTGAGGTAAAGTGTGAGCAACTCACCGAGTCGTCTGCTATTATAGAGAGGTACTGCTCCACAACTCGGTGAGTCAGACCGAGATCTTTGGGGAGAGACTGGAATATCTGTAAACAGTAAAACAATTCCATTACACCAGCAGTACTATAGTTGTTTTTTGTTGTTTTGGGGTTCCGAGTCGCATTCTAGATTCTTTCACTAATAGCATGACTGGTCAGTTTAAAACAGCAGGAAACCCGCAACATCCGTAGCGCTGAATGTTGCAGTAAACCTGCGAGCACCGGCTGGTACTGACAGACCAAAGATGATACCTACATTGGCACTCTGCAGACAGTGCATCCTATCAATATTGTGTCAGAAATGTAACTTTCACGAACATTGATGCTGGCCCCCAGGGTGGAATTTGAACCTGGAACCTTCGGCTCCGAAGTCAGAGGCTGACGTGGATCAGTGGACAATGAACAAAACATCTTCATGGTTCAGGAACAGATATCTCAGTGATATTTTCATTCAGTAAAATGATGTGCAATAATATCCAAATATACATTAATGTGGCAAATACATGCTCAAAAGCACACCTACTATACTACCAACTCCGCAACCCCCCACCCCCACACACACCAACCACCACCCCACACATTCTTACCTCAGTCATCGACAGCGGGGAGGACACAGGGGCTAATGGTTCCGACCTCGTCTCACTCAGTCTCAACATAGTTCTCACGATCTCACTGGCTTTCTGAAATTAATTTTTAAAATAAGCTTGAGGAATTCCATATTGGGCACCTACTATTTGTATTCAGAGCTTTTATCAAAATTGTTTAAGATAATGAATGTATGATAATTACATAGAGCTGCTCAAGGCGTGGTTTGTCAGTCTATACATCTTGCTCAGAACAATCAGTGTACAGGTTATAATATAGCAGAAGTGTCGTAGATGATATTATAGCACAGTCAATGTTACGTACCTGGTCTATTTTGTTGCAGACAGCGTCAATGATGGCTTGATCACGGAAGTGTTGATGGAAGCGGTCAAAGTTCACCTGCCAGTAAACACCGTCATCATATGGAATCTGAAACAATGTGAACAATGTCATCGACTGAACACAGTCAGAATCAGATGAGATGGCCAAAAGATTACCATACTTACTGTAACTCACTTAAATGAATGAATTATTGTTTTACGTCAAAGCGGGAATCGTTCACCCATAGATGACGATCACTTAAATTGATGTGTTCACAGGAATGACAGGATCAGATGGATGTTAAAATTACTATGGAACCAGGGGATTCCACTTGTCACAGCTCTTGGGACAAGAGAATAATGCAATAAGATATGGCTGGCTAAGTAAACGAAAAGAAATGATGTATTCACGGGAATGAAATAAACAAAATAAAAATATTCACTTACATGTACCATTATTATGATTAGTTCACTTATTGATATCCAATTTGTTCATTTATTAATATCCCATTAGTTCACTCATTGATACCCATTAATTCACTCATTGCTATCCCATTAGTTCACTTTTTGATATCCCAACAGTTCACTCATTGATATACCATTATTTCACTTATTGATATCCCATTTGTTCACTCATTGATATCCCATTCGTTCACTCATTGATATCCCATTAGTTCACTCATTGATATCCCATTAGTTCACTCATTGATATCCCATTAGTTCACTCATTTCACACATACCTCTGTCTGACCATTCTCAGTCTTCATTTTCTTGGCAGGATTTGTCTGATCATCCAACGACCGCTTCCTCTTTGAGCTGGAACCTTCAGATAGTGAGATAGTGACATCAGTACAGTGCATTAACAACTACGTCCAGTGTTACACTAACACTGGTTCATGAACATCTGCAGATTATGAGGTAGTAAGAACAATATGGGGATTCATAGAGGAAGTTGATATCTATGAGTGAAAGAAACCTCATGGCATATTCAATATTATCCAAAATATGCGACGATTCTAGCAATTTGATTGGTTGAGATCCATCATCATCAGTAGAGATGTAATTAATATTCAAAACATGTATGAACATTTTTTAATCAAATTCAGTCAATAAATCCATAAAAGAAATCTCATATTCATCAATACATTAGATACTAGTTTCAAGAAATGACACATGAATGTATGATGAAATAAAATCAATGAATCATCTACCATCTGTTTCCATGGGAGTCTGATACAATTCATCATCATTCTCCAGTAGTTGAAGGGTAGTAACTTTCTCATGGTCATCTGTGACAGGCTCAGGACTGCGTTGAAGGAAGTGTGTCCGTGCCAAACTTGAGAACTTGTCCTTCACAAGAGCCGTGTTGATTGTTGGATGACCTGTCAAATGAAGAATGCCATTTTGGTTGAATCACTGTAAAATAAACATATATTCGCTCCTGATCATGCTAGATTGCATTTCAGATATATTAGTCAAAAGTTTTCAGTCTTTTCGATATAATATAATAATGACAAAACCATTATCTCGTCCTACGATGAACATCATATAAGCCAAAAACGTTCATAGGACCATGAATGTCACTCGTGTCGTCATATTTCAATTGTTGACTATTCTTCTCCGCGCCTCATGAATTTGGTCTCGTGACCCATTAGCTTCATGGCACCATGAATGCTAACGACTCAACATTCATTTCTTAAATACAACATAAATATAATACAACATAAATTTATTGTGAATACAGTATTTTAAAGTCACCATTATGGACCACAGCATGGACCTGGGTGTTGCCATGACAGTACCCGTATACCGTATTTCATTTTAATAAATATAATCGTTATTATTATTATTATTTCGACCAACCAGATGCCTCTAGTGCTTCATTCAGCTTGTCCGTAACCTTGGTGATGACCTTGCTCATAAGACCTTGACCTCCCTGCAGTAGCTCCTCCACCATCAGCTCGGCGGCGTCTCCGTACAAGGTCTTGGCGCAGTAGATGTACTTGGGATATCGAACATGCCACAGTATTCTGTCGCAGCAGAGGCTGTACTCGATAAAACCCTTCTTGTTCTGCTGGAAGTGCACG
Organism: Lepetodrilus tevnianus; assembly: GCA_032361465.1. Taxonomy (NCBI): domain Eukaryota; kingdom Metazoa; phylum Mollusca; class Gastropoda; order Lepetellida; family Lepetodrilidae; genus Lepetodrilus; species Lepetodrilus tevnianus. The sequence goes on along the minus strand of JAUTBX010082539.1, from coordinate 2,320 downwards.
AGGTGATGCTGTATCAGAACCCACAGCACTCTCTTCACCTGGGAAACAAAACACGTACACTAATCCTTGCACGTAAAGATCATCAACGTCAACCAAGTTTAGTAAATAATAAGGGGCGTCATTCTCCATAGGCACAATGTTAATTGTGATAAAAATCGGTAATTTTCAGGGGGTCACACAGATACCTTTAACATTGCAAATTGTCAAATGACCCCCGTATGATGCTTGGTGTTTAGCAATCAGTTTAGCTGTCATATAATACTGACAACACTGTAGAAATATAGATTAAAATATGATGGAACACGTGGAATCTGTACACTGTCAGTTGCGATTTACAATCACTGTCAATAAACAGATACATTTGTACGAATCATTAGCTGTGTTAGTTTTGCTACGGGCTGGTCTGAACCTGTTGACCCGAAAAACGTCCTCGATTTGGCCATTATTTGGAATATACACCAGTATCTCGTAAGCAGCAAATCGGGCGCGCTCAGAACATGGAAATTGGGTAAATCGAGGGTGTTTTTCGGGTCAGGTCAGCTGGTAGAAAAACGAACAGCCCTATTGGTAAACCAGCTGGCCCTCACTTGATCAATTGGAATGTTGCTCTCTGTTGCTATGAATCTAAGTGCACATGGTCCTTTTGTCATAAGATACTTCCCTATCCCATGAGTCAGTTCTCCATAGAGATCTTTCAAAATACGTGAACATAAGTCATTTTTAATGCGAGACATCTCGCCGATTTACAGAAGAACACATGAAACTCCATGCAATGACCACTTCGAAATGGTTCTAGTCTTATTACGCGCAAACGCTTGAATATGTCATACAGAACAAATCCAGTGACCGCAGAACGGAAGTAAACACGTGCTTGCTCGCGTCTAACGGTTGTGTACATCCGGATGCGGTGAGATAAATAAATAGTGTTTAGACTTTGTCTTTTACCAGATGTTTATTAGGTATAATGTGTTATGCAAGTGATTTACAAGGTTAATGTGAACTGCCAGACAGTAGGTTTAGTGGAACAGATCAATATGCGATATATGGATCACTCTACTGTAGACTACAACCAGCTGACAACTGTTTATCGTCCACTATTTATGTTCATAACTTCATATACCGCGAAATTAGGTTACGCTACTTGATACAGACATTTTACAGCAGAGCAAAACAATATTTTATCCCAACAAAAAAGAACACTACATTTGAATAAATGCATGAATTCTACTATTGATGCAGGTTGCACAATCCTATTTGACCTTTGATAGATACGTTACACATAATCATAGAAAAAGATAATATTTACAACAAAGGCATAATCAACATAACTCTAACTTCAACTTATCCACTTGTGATTTGGTAAAGTTTTCCTATATTATTCATGATCTACTAACGCCATAATTGTATGATAAGCAGCTCTGCTCAATTCGTGATCTTGCATGTTACAAACATTTGTGAAATTATCAAATGGGTAATAATTTAAAATAGAAACTGTCCGGTGCAATCATCAATTTTCAAGAGATCTTATTTGCCTGTCAAAGTTACCCTCTTTCTTTATGTCACAGTACATGCCAATCCTCAGATTCTAACCTAAGCTAGTCTAACGTTCAAGAGAAAGCCCCTGTCCGAGGGCCGTAGCACCTTGTATCATACCCTGCTACATTTGCTGTCTTAATTGTATTAATTGAGGCCTTGCAGGGAACAATCGTCTGGGTGTAAAAAAACACACTGGGTGACAGAAAACAATCTGATGATGTCGAGCAACGGTGGAAAATCCCATTGTTTTTCACCCATGATGTATTGTGACATAGTCACGATAATAGGCTTAAGCTAACTTCTCAAATGTTGCATATATATATGAAGTGTGTGAACAGTTCAATATTCTGTTCTAGTGTGGGTGCAGTAGCTATACACGCCAGCTGGTGCGATGTCGGTGAACTATGCGGCAGGGTTGTCTCCGTACGACAACAAGGGGAAATGTGGAATGCCAGAGAGGTTTGATCCACCAGACATCTTGGAGTCGAAGATTCGAGAGCTGGCAGACATGATCCGAATGAGCCGTTACTTCGTAGCGCACACAGGAGCTGGTATAAGTACGTCGGCCGGCATCCCAGACTTCAGAGGACCCAAAGGTACGACAAGTATGCTGGAATACTAAAATGTAGGTTGACCTTTATCGCTGCAGGATTTACCACAGTCGCTTGCATAGCCTTAGTAGCATCTCTGGTTACCTCCAGGATTAACAGGGTTCCCGCGGATCCTTGAAAAGTCTTAAAAAGTCTTAAATTTAATAATCAGTTTTCAAGGCCTTGAAAAGCCT
>JAUTBX010082428.1:0-12247 GCA_032361465.1 Lepetodrilus tevnianus | reverse complement strand
ATACATGTAGGCTATAAGATACAGCACAGAATGGATGTCTAATCACACTCATATAACCAGTCACGATACATGTAGGCAGCTATAAGATACAGCGGAAGTGAGGATACGCGAGTACAAAAATATCCTAATAAAACGACTCGGATGTTATTCTTATATTTAACGACTTCAAGGAGGAGAATATACCTTTATCTAACGGGAGTAGAGTATCATGGAGAAAATACCTTTATCTAACGAGGAGTAGAATATCAAGTTGGCACGGTCATGCGGGCGGTCAAGCGGTACTAATTACGTATTGTAACAACAGGGTCTACCGGCCTTGATGCCACATTCTCTTGTCACTCAAAATCAATAGTATAAATTGTCAATAATTTTACTTATCCGGTACTGGTACAGTTTAAATGTTGCATATTGAACACATTGTATTGCAACAGTCCCACAACTTATACAATCCAGCATTAAAGTGTACAATAATGATTATATGTCAGAGAAATTTGTTATAAGACGATCCTGGTATATACATGTAGAGATACATTGATTTGTGAAATTTACGGTCACTGGTAAAGTAATGTGTATGTTAGTTATACCAGTGCAATTTTGGCCGTTTTGAATTTGTTACTTCAGGCTTTATTCCTATGTTCAACAAACCACTGGCATTAATTTAACCCAGGATTATTATTTTAAACTGATTATTAATCTGACGCGATATTGATAGGATGCACTGACTGTAGAGTGTCAATGCAGTTATCATCCTTGGTCTTGTTAGTACCAGCCGGTGCTCGCAGGTTTACTGCAACATTTAGCGCTACAGATGTTGCAGGTTTCCTCCTGCCCTAAACTGACAAGTCGTGATATTAGTGAAAAAAAAAAAGCGATTTAAAACCCAGTGTAAAAAGTATATTATTAATTTTTTTTTAAATTAATACAGTAATCAACACAATATTCCCAAAATGAATTTCTGTCCCCAAAATAACTTTCTGTGGACTATTCTATACACAGTACATTATCAATGCTATTAGCGCTAAATTGAATACACTTCCTGGAATGAATTGACACACCCTACAGCTGACAGCATTCACTCCATTCCAGTGCATGAACCTGAACTACACACACATACATACAGGCCTGCTGTCAGTCAGCAGTTTGATTGTCATATGTGGATTTCAAGGAAATGTCAACTTACAGGCTATTCTCCAGAAGCACACTTATAACATTAGCGCATGTCTCTCTTTTCAGGAAATGTTCCTCACTTTGTTGCACGTGTTTGTTATGATTGTGAGTGCATGGATGAGGTTCAAAATGCAAAAGAACTTTATTGCTTTGTTGATGTGCATGTTGATTTATTCTGATAGATATTGCATCGAATGACTGATGTTATGTAAATGTACAAAGTTTAGCTCACCTGAATCAAAATCTAGGTGAGCTTTATATATTGTTTTCCAAGTTTTATTGTTAAATAGTTTTATGTTCATATATATGCAGACTATGAGTATTAATAGTTGAGATTTCTTTTGTAGATGTTAGTAAATCTGTTTGAATTTTCATAGTATGGGACCTTGTGTAACAATTGAGAAAACCAACTTTAAAAAAAAAATGAAACTACGGTATAAAGTAATTTTGTTAATATAAAATTGAATTTCTTCATTTCCTTCAGTGAAAGATTTGGGTAAGATATTTATAAACTTTGCCACAGTAACAGTTACAGTTCATCAATAATACTTTTTAAAAACCTGTCTGGTGAATAGTTAAACAGTAGAAATGTGAGCACTTTATTCAATTCTAAAATGGTGTGGGGTTGCATTGTTTACCAAGCAGTTAATTGTTAATTAATTAATTAATTGGAATAAACACTCGTAGTTTTATGTTTCAGGCTTTAGTTTATTTTTTGATAATGCATGCAATTGTTGGAGACATTTGCATGAAAACGGAAAAATATTTTGGATATATTTGGACTAATGTTTTATCTTTTCATTTCCATTGGTAATTTGGTTTTGTTATAACACTCTGCAGCCATTTTGCTTTGCTTGTATAATGCAATGCTTTGCTTTACTTGGATTTCAAACAAATGTACATGTTCTGACATTGATATGACCAACTTAATAGCCAAAGATCATTATGTTGTAGATTAAATACCAGTACATACAATTTCACAATTACAGCATAAATGGTTTCTAAAGAAAAATTATAAAGAAATATGTATAAAATATTCAGGAACAAATTTGAAACAAAGATATATGAATGGTGATCTATTAATCCAAGCAATATCATGAATTATAAACAAAATAAAATCTTTATGGGCCAACATAAGAACATTTGTGGATGATCGATGTAGCAATTAATTTAGCATGTGGCTGATGTCAATTTAATCATTAGATAATGCTATGTACATGTATTTGTAGAATATTGTTTAGTGAAAAATTAAGTTTAAAACAGCGCTATTCATGCTACAAGCCTATGTCTCATGTTTGATAGAATCTTTTAACAGTCTGACTCTATTGCGCTTATTTGTTCTTGAGAATTTATCTTCTTTGGTGTGAAATTCTAGAATTTAGGATCTACATTCCATGTACCAGTAGTCTATTGTCGCAAATGGGTGAAAGATTCCCACAGCGACATTAAACTCCATAATCACTCACAATATAGTCTAGAATTAGTATTTCCGGAAGTTAGAAGTCAGAATTTAAAATATGGGTCGGTGTTTTTTCAGATGAGAATACATACCGTCCTACTTACCAGTTCCCGGACGATATTTCCGACACTCGTTCCGAAGAAGGTAGCTGCTTGTTCATTGGTTCCAATGTTTGAGCAAGGAATGTGTCATGTGCACCACTGCATCATATATCCATGCATTTAGATCCAAAACTTATACGACCATCTTTCCAGATCCACTAATTCCATCCAATTAGATCCAAACTTGTACGAACATTTATCCAATTCCTCCCATCCCTGAAACGACTTCTAGAAATCGTATGTAAATCTAGAAACCGGCATCCAATGAATTTCCTACTTTTGCAAGAAACCGTGTCTCACTCTCTCCTATCTTTCTTTTTTCCAGGAATTGTTTCTTATTTTTCCTCTCTTTAGCACATACTGCTCTATAGTAGCTTTATAGCTTGTTTATGTAGTCTCACAGTCTCTCGTAGTCTCATCTATAGTCTCATTATATCCCCATTCCTTCATGTCATGATGTTGTTTTAGCCAAAAAGAAAACTCCGGAAAAACAGACTGAAAATGCAAAGAGTCCCAAACAAAATGGTGAACGAGATGAAAATGGTAGTAAGTTGACCTTCAACCTTGATAAAAAACAAAACAAGGAAAGAAAAAGAATGAACAACAAGATGCTTTAATCGGGAAATGGCTTTGTGAATATTATTCTATGCATTGGACTTGATGCTGGACAGGTGACTTGATATGGGCTAGCCGAAATATTTTGAAAACAAATATATTATGAAACTCGTTAAAAAATCGCATCGGTGCGAGTATTTTCAGTTATCAATTGCTGTCGGTATTTCTGTCCCACATCAAGCAACCCAAACTCACCCTTTGTACTGGACTATCAAATACCCAATCCACTGTGCTAACATTTATACTAACAGTTATGAAATTGATTTGCATATTATTAACCATCCATTAATCCAAATTTCTAACACGAAAGCTGCCAGCCAATCAGATCTCTCGGCATGCTTCGTGTCCCACGATATCTTAACACATCGTATTTTACTCACATTCTTATACTATTATTTTCTTCTCTACTTGCCAAAGACTTTTTAAAGTTAAACTTGGATTAATACTACCGTAGTAGTCCCTAATATAATCCTGACAAAGGTAAGGTTCAGTACATGTATTTGTAGCGACCATAACGGGGCTTACGTTCTATGGTGATGGAACTGTTGTTGCTTCTGGTGCTTGCACAGAAAATAATACTTTATTTACAATACACATTTATTGTTATCATACCCTTAACAAATATTGAGTAGTATCATTCACAAAAAAATGTCACAGTCTTAATTTCCTGTGTTTATGATTCATAGAATTAATTTTTCTGTCCTTATTCATTGTCCATTATCATTTTCAATTTGCATGGTATGTATAAGTTAAATTTATGTGTCTTATTAGTTTTGTTATTTGGATATTGTAGATGTCTGTCTATATAAGAGTTTAAAATATATGCTATTTCAGTCATGCGATTGCTCAGCGATCATTATATTGTCAATTCATTGCGAGTCGTTCTAGTATAGCTAGCGTTCATTTTCAAGTTCATTCCTATGTTTCATACGGAGCATGGCAAATGTGGTTGTGATTCTCGAGCATATTCAATAATAAACTACTATTTATGTTTGTTATTTTTCAGATATTAATCCTTACAAACCTAGCTATGAATTTCCATCCAAATTTAAAGGTATGTTTATATTTTTAATACTCAAAAAGAATGATTATATCTTTGTAAATTTAATAACTTTAATTATTGCCTGTGAAGTACATGTAACATTTTACCTTTGAATATATTATTTTAATTTATTTAAATTTATTTTTAAAAAAGAAGATTTTAATTTAATAAAAAAATGTTTTTATTTTTATTTTGTTATTTTATTTATAGATGACTCTGGCTATCGGTCAGAACCAGAAGGAAAGTACAAAGACTTGTACCGATTCCGTAACCGCAGTGAATCTGGCAAGAAAGAACCACGGAGACAGTGAGTGTGCAATTAATAAAAAACAATCAAAATATGTCCAACAATATTTTATATAATTCTAGGTAATTATCTGATCTGTGCTTGTCATCCCAGTGATTGGTGTTCTGAATAACATATCCCATATTATAATCTATCCCCATGTTATCTAACAAATAGTGTCCAGGGACCATGTTCCAGAAGCTATCGTATACATAACGACATCATTAAGACATCGTGGAGTAAAATTTGATGATCCAGAAAGAGTCAAATATGCTTCCACCAAGTCTTAACGATATCGTTACGTGTACGATAGCTTCGCAAACATGGCCCCAGACCATTGTTCTTACAGTAGCAGAATAAATTACAATTCTATTATTATTTTATTTGGCCAGATTTTCTGTCAAATAAACTTTAAGCAATGACAAAAGGATTGCTTATTTGAAACTTTATATAAATTTAGTTTTTTTTAAATAATTTTTTTTTTTATTTCACAATTCTATTTTCATATTTTCAAAAGTTTAGAAGATAAAATTTTAATTATTTTAAAGAATATATTAGATATACCTCAAAGCATTTTCACCAAATCAAAATTGTATATTTCTTACGATATATGACAGTTTGCAGTTTTTATGTCCGTATGACTATCTGACTATTATTAGGGATGACATTACGATGACACCCAATGCCTCCTAATCAACTTAACTAATTGGTAATAGCAACATTAGACAGCTGAAGTTAATAATTAGCTTCATAACCTCCTGAAAGCTTGTTCTTAACCCATGAGCAATTCTCTAAAGCTCTCTTTAACAACCTAAGCATTAACCCTTTAGGCATTCATTTGTTTCATACCATCGTAATTGATCATTCCTGAGATGAAGAATTCATGTGCTACAAAAGTCTTAAAAAAATATAAAGTGTAAATATTTCTGATGTTATAATATTGGGAGTGAATTAAAGAAAAATACATATCCATCAAAGACATTAATTTTATTATTTTGTCATGATATGTTTCCACATCAAATTATAATTTATCTTGAGAAACCAAATTCTCTTAGGAATTTCAGGACATATTTCTATTGCAATACCCACACGTTAACCATGCAATTCCCACTATAAGGCATTCTCAATTATAACCAGTAGTAAGAAAGTTACCAATCACCAATGAAAACAACAACCACCAGGTTTTGGTAATGCAGTAAAGCGTAATAAATATCACACTCAAGGGGTTAAATCATCAATAGCATACATTGATTTTAGAGATACTGGTATATGTTTGCACCAGCTTAACTGTAGGAAAGTGGTACCTCCTTTTGTATTTAAATATATAAAAGCTATTAGTTGATGTTTGCTCTTCGTTGTCATCAGATGATTGGAATGTAGGTATAGAAGGATGTTTCTTGTCCGTTATCATGCCCCAATTAACGTTTAACCTCCTCACGGCTATGGGCATATTCGTCGCAAATGGGTGAAAGATTCCCGCATCGACGTTAAACTCCATATTCACTCACTCACTCACGCTATGGGCATATAACATATATGCCCAAAACACATGCACAATGGAACAATTCAGCAGGGAGAAGGTTAACTAAAGGCCGAAACATATAGTATATTAAATATTAATTACATTTGGGTCATTAGTGACTAATTGCTTTGGCGCCAATGCTAGAAGACAATGTTAGAATGGACACTGTATGAAGCCTGAACTCATTAAAACATCATGTGTTTGTGATATGATTATACAGTCTATCGTATTCCAGAATTGATCTGTCATTTATGAAAGCAGTATATAGATTTGGCAATAATGCACACATGAACAAATTTCATGAAAGATATAGAGTATACTTCATAGAGACATACATTGCACTCACAAACCATTTCCATTTCCAATAATATGTTAAATTATTGACCATGTTATTACATGCTCAGGATATATTTATTATTTTTAAATGAAAAAAAGAAAAATATTACAAAATATGGGGTCCATGGTGGACCCAGCGTTGTATCCGAATCTGCGGTGCATCGAAGGGCGTTATATCGAGGGTGCACTGTAATTGATTTCTGTGTAAACTAAATGGTATGAGTCACATAACAATAATTATCAAGGTTTGTGCATGTCCTTGACAGTAACTATAATTGCTAAACTGTTGCCATTGTCTGGAATACCAGAATTGTCATATGGAATCAATATATCGGCCGACAAAGACACCGATTGGTATTAATTTCGCCTCGAGCAAAATGTTATATAATAGAGAGGCATTGATTACTGGGGATATGTTATTGAATAATCATGTTGTCACTCAAAACAGAAGTTTCATCAAAGTGTTATTAATTGTAACATTTGCCAAAGTTTATGAATACAATTATTATAATGTTATTGTTCAATAGTTATTGAAATAGTGTTATTGTCCTTTTATTTCTACATTTATCAGTTAACCCTCTCCCTGTTGGATTATGCATAGCCACTGCTCTTTAGTACATTATCTGGTTGCTTCCAGCATGGAGAGGGTTAAATCAAGTCAAAATTGTCACCTACGGTATACCTATTTTTTTTTTATAAATATAATATGGAATTAACTATTCCCGGTTATGAATAGATTCTGAATCAACTATTGTTAGTTGCCTGGATGCTATTTATATGGAAAGAACTATTCAGGATGTTAAGAATAGATTTTGAATCAACATTTGTTAGTTTGTCTGGAATCCCAGCCTTGAAAGCCTGTTCATGAAAATAGAAATTTCTTTTTTTTATTTCTGCTTCTGCAGTTCTATTATTACAACAACTATTGCATTTTATTTTCCCCCTGCTGCCACAGTTCTATAACCACAACGTACAGGTATATTCAATAATACAACAGCATAGTTGTTCTTTGCTATCTTCAGCATGTCTATCTTGTAGTAGTATTTGAAATGTCTTTTAGGATTTCTCTCAGTTTATAAAAACATGCATGTACAGTTATATGAAATGTATAGTTTATTTCAATTTATACCAAGTTACTCCAAATTAGACTTGTTTGTTATCCTTACCGTAAATTTGTAAGTGTATTTAAAAACATTGACAAAGTTATGTGTTGTTTGAATGATATTTTATTAATCAATTTATTTATTAAATGTATCCATTTTTATACTTGCCTTTTACATAGTAAACACATTTTCCCTGGGATAATATTATTATTATTATTATAAAAATTAAAAAATGTTAAATAACTGTTTTTGTGTATTGTAGATTTTATGTTAGAATGTTGTACACTTTAGTGATGTTTTCTCCCCTATTTTTCTCAGTATTAGGCATGTGTTTCCTTAATTTATGCACATATTTTCAGGACGGAATGACCGATATATTGACTACATCATCAACTATTTTTCTCTCACTATTTGTCATAAGTTTCACTAATTTACAAGAACACTCAACAATGAACAATACATTTTTTTTAATGGTTTCTTGTAAAACCAATTCAGTCACTTATCATTGGAGCTTCCTGTGTGTTACAGGACAAATCACTTCTAGCTCAAATTTGATGAATTTTGACATTTTGTGTCTTTTTATTATCAGCTTCTGGTCTCCCGCCAATGCCAAAGCCACCATCGAAGTGTATAGAAACCAACCAAGAAGTATTATGGATTATGAACCAGGGTTTTCGTCCATTGCATTCAGGGAAGCTAAATCGGTAAGAATACAGACATTTCTTTATAAATTGCACACATTATTCTATTTAAATGCTGAATGCTGGCATGTGTTAGATTCATAATTGGAATTAATTGGTTTAGTTTTGGAAGTTATGTCGCATCTTGGAACTAAACTGTTACTTTTTTAATTGGAGTTTGCTCATTTACTGCACATTTTCATTTAAAAAGAATGGATAATTTAATAAAACATCAACAAGAAAAAACAAATAATTATTTTATTTCTTATTTCTACTATAAGTTAATATGATATATGCATATGCATAACTAGGATTTAACAGTGCATACAGCATTACACACACAATGGAGACTGCAGAATATATGTAATTTATTCAGCTTTGATAGAACAAGTTGTGTTTTTATTATCCACAATATGAACAAAAGAAAAATGTTATTTAAGCAAATTAAATTTATGGGCACAAATACAGTGTTGTTTTAAGATTTAATGGTTGAATTTTATCTATTTGAAATACTATTAATGTGAATGGTTAAACCTTTAACAAATATTTGTACATTTTATAAGTTGATACATATTTCATTCTGTTTGTCTAAATAACAAATCAGAAATGTCAACGGCAGCAATTACTACATAAAACTGAAGACAAATAAAGTAAAACATATTTGTCATAATGCATTAAAAGCCAGTCTATGAAATATTGTTAAGAAAAGTAATATCAATAAATACATAATATGTTAAATGCTAAATACTTCATATTACGATATTTTTAATCTATTTACTGATACTTACGACAATAAACATTGGGTAATATTTGTACATTAAAGTCATCAGATTCTCAGTGGTGTTTTTCTTCCACTATGATACGATTAAATAAATGGACATCCACTCGTAACTTAAGCAGGAAAATAATCATAACAAAGACCATATAGGCCTGAGACAAAGGCCACACCACAGCTGCAATGGTATAGTGAAAGATCAATGACACGTTATTGATTTTCTCCTCTGAGCCTCGTTTGCATGTCACTGTCGCTGGGTGATGCCATTTGTGTTTCGTGTGCAGGTACGGGTCGTTAATTATAATCAAGGTGTGCCTGGTATAGGCCTCCTTTTGAGCACGTTCACAAACCATGACCCATTGTCGTAGCGTTCGGGAGATCGCATGCACGTTGTACCGTTTTGAAACCCGAAGTTTTCGAACGTCATGGTCCGTTTGGCGATTGTCTGATGTGTTCGATATATACCTGTAGAAATACCGGCCAAGATCTCAAACCATCAGTTCTTTGAGGGATAGACGCAAGAAAAAGGTATCCTCAAATGTGCTCATTAGCTTGTGTTTACAGAGTGTTCCGTCATTTGTTGTTGTCTCACAACGTTCACATGGTCACATGTCCTTTGTTCGGGGATAGTGAATGTGAACGGTGAATGTCTATGTCATACGACAGCTGATACCTGTCTGTGGTTATGTCAGGTGATGCTGGTGTAATATGACATGTGACATTATGACATCTGACTGACACTGTGTGTACTTGTTTGCTTACTTTTAATATTAATTTCTCTCTATCATATTTATATATGCAAATATATACTTCTGTTTTCTGTCTATACTAGATTGAGTGATGTCTTTTCTGTTTGTTTACACATATTTTTTTGGCACTTTTCTGTATTTATGATATTCATGAGATGGTTTTAAATGCTTTCTATAGCTTATAAAGAACACGCCAGCAGACTCAGTAGAGTGGATTTTGTTATTACACAGGATGTCCTAGATAGTTGCTACATGGATGGGTGGTTTCCATAGATCCTGATATTAGATACTGCTCCTATATTTTATAATGCTGAAGTTGACCTCTCACTGCTTAAACTTACGAAAAACTGATATCTCGGGCGAGCGTTGATGAATTATATTTAAAACAAAATTGATGTATTTATATTTTGCGGCTTTCAGGGTTGTTGGGGTGTAGTGTTGTTCAATACATGTCTTATTACTGTGTATAATTATTGCTGTTGTGGCATTTCTGGAAAGTGTTTTATGTTAAACATCTACTTATTTAGACATGTTAGATGTAACAGATGAGACAGAATAAATCTTTTATGGGAATTTAGAAATTCTTAGCCATTACTATTTGGGAGGCATATTTTAGATGACCTGTATTATATTGCTTCATAGAAACCGGGTATATGAATCAGTGTTCGAAATAATGAAAATAATGAGGGGGTTATTCTCCATATATAGGCCCAATGTTAAAGGTAGTAAAATCTGTAATTTTCAGGGGGTCACACAGATACCTTAATTTAACATTGCAGATTTTCAAATGACCCCTGGACCCCCTATTAATTTGAACACTGTGAATAATATATATGTGTCTCAATAGTTTAATATACAGGCTTTATCATTTGTTGAAATAATGGTATATTGTTAGCACTTTTCTCTGTTTATCACTTTCCACGATCCTAATATTTTAGTATACAAGGATAATTTAGAATTGCTAACGATGTTACAAAGCATAGATATTCTATATGCATATGTCAAGACATAAACAATTAAACATAACAAGGCACTTTCTCCAGATAGTGTTGTGTATGCTTATAGAATAGTTTTGCTTTGCTGTCTGTAGAACTGAGTGTTATTAAAACTGATCACAGGTTTTGGAGTTGCAAAGTGGACATGGTTGCACATTTCACGGGATAGTCGAGAGCTTGTACTAACAAAGTATATAGATCTGTGGTTGTAAATGTACAAGCAAAGATGTTAAATTTTATTTCTTTGTCTTGATTGCTTTCCTTGGAACAGGATAATACTACAGAGGTAAATGTATAAAGTAGAAGTGTTTTAGTAATGTTTAGTGTTCATTTTTTCTTTTTCAAAGAATATTGAAAATCACATTAACCTACTAGTATTTAGTTTAATGGGAAGTTATAGTGGACTATATTTCCTAATATAGATAATGCTGAATCAGTTATAATTAATGAAAATATTTATATGAATATACATGAGATTCAGTATTGGAATTCTGAAATTGGGAATTGTCAAAAGTATTTTATAATGCCTAGCAATATTGAGTTTGTTTTATACATATATATGCATTTCAAGAAGCTGTCTATTTTTAAACAGTAAGTATTAACCTTTGTTACATCCAAAGAAAAGATATATATAATAGAAGTGCTTTCATTGACAATGTGTGGTTGTATAGGATGTTGCTAATATTATTTATTATTATTTCTTTCAGAGTGTTGTTCACAATCCTCCCATTGAAAAGCCAGGGCAGTTCAGCGACTAGTAAGTATTTCATTTCACTTCCTTTTTTTGATTTGCTTTTATTTTTGTCCACATTGAGGTAAGTTCATTCACCTATAACATGTGTAAGCACACTACTTTCTTCACAGACAGTTTTGAAACCACATGAAAGAATAACATATCCCTGTTGTAGTCCTAGCCTATGCTTAACTATAGTGAATAAGAATAATTCCTGTGGGTTTATTCTAAGTTTTCATCACAAGCTTTTAAAATACAAGGAAGAAGATCATATCCCTGTTGTAGTCCTACCTTATGCTTAACTGTAGTGAATATAGGAATTATTCATGTGGGTTTATTCTAAGTTTTCATCACAAGCTTTGAAAACACAAGGAAGAAGAACATATCCCTGTTATAATCATAATGTATACTTTGCTGTGGTTAATATCAGGAGTATTGTGAGCTTATTATTGTAATTTTTCATAACCATCTTTTCATATCCATCTTTGAAAACACAATGAAGAAGAATATCTCCTTGTTGTAGTCATAATCTAAGAATTATTGTCGGTTTAATATAACTTTTCATAAGCACAAGCCGGCTTCGTAGCGTAATGGTTAGAGCGTCCGCCCGGAGTGCGGAAGGTCGCGGGTTCGATCCCCGGTCGCGTCATACCAAAAGACGTTAAAATGTGGTACTTGTTGTTT
>JAUTBX010082094.1:0-12255 GCA_032361465.1 Lepetodrilus tevnianus | reverse complement strand
GTAGTAGTAGCAGTAATAGTAGTAGTAGTAGTAGTAGTAGTAGTAGTAGTAGTAGTAGTAATAGTAGTAGTAGTAATATTAGTAGTAGTAGTAGTAGTAGTAGTAGTACTAGTAGTAGCAGCAGCAGCAGTAATAGAAGTAGTAGTAGTAGTAGTAGTAGTAGTAGCAGAAGTAGCAGCAGCAACATCATCATCTTTATCATCATCATTACCATTTAGATAGACCTATTAGTTCTTCCACCAGAAATGTAATATTTTTTGGTAATCTTTGGTAAATGTTCTAAGTTTGAATTATTAATATCTGGCTCTATTTCCTGCGCTGCACAATCATAGGCAATAAAGTGATGTCGGCCATCAAGCTGTTGGCATATCCAACGAAGCTTGAGGATGGTTCATCGACTACGCTCTGTGAGTGACGGGGAACAGTTGACATGTGTCCTGCGTGGAAGATTACGTCCCTGATATCGACACGGCTTCACGGAGAGATGTATATCACCCAGATATTGGCCAATTTAGAGCTTTCCCCTATAACAGCATGAACAGTGATAATACCGACACTCGCCAATGGTTGAAAGCACAGTTAACCAATGTTTAGTGCAGTGTACGATAATGAATATTGTCAAGATTGAATATCACAAATATCAATTCATTTTATTATCCATAATATTCTAGAATCCAGAATATATTTTAGTTTAGTGTTTCCTCGATATCGATCGACACGAATCTTTCACACATGTTCGATTCCAGAAATAGATGAAATGAATATACCATGTAAGATCTATGATTAGCACTAGCAGCTAGTGTAGAGGTCGTATTGTTTAACACTGGGCGCCGCGATCGATCACTGGTGTAAGAGTGGAGTCTAGTATGTTAGTATACAGCTGTGAAATAATCATAGATAAATATGTACAGATGTCAAAGCCTGTTGTTTTTAGCTGTAGAGGTCGCATGAGGTTCACATACAAGGAAATCGATGATGACCCCTAAAACAGCCAAGTGGAATGGGTTCCAGCCAGGCTATTTCAGGTCATTACTGGTCAGTCTTTTCCCTCAGGGCGCCCGCCAATATCCTCACACAAAGAACCCTAATGGCAGCAAAATTCCATAAAATGTGAATTAGCTATCATGCATCTAAGAACAAATCCATACGGAGAAAGCTTTTGTCTTTAGAAGCAGTAGTTAAGTGAGCATCAATCCTAGACGTGGTTGGAATAATTACTTCCTATTGAGACGTGGATTGTGTCAATCTCACAGTAATCTAATGTCAGAACTTCCATATGAGTATACACCAAGGATGCATCAACAGCCAAAAAAAGGCCTCTACACATGCTGTTATGATAGGTCACGTGAAGGTCTCGCTTTGACCAGCCAACCAGCGATTAGGTTACAAAAGTACTGTAACTGTATTTTTTGTCCATACACTCCATCTCCGGGTGTGTCTAATTACTAGGATTTGATTTGATTTGATCACTGGAATATGTCGGCACCTAGAGCCTGGCAAGGAAGCCAGTTCAATTACCTACATTCTAAGCTACAGTATATAAATCGAAATTCTGGTATCTGTTGATATATTTCCTCTAAGTCTAATACATGTATATTATTTTAATACAATTGAGATTGGGTTGTAAATATATTGGATCCAGTTCTTATAGAATAGTAAAGTTTCACGACCTAGTCTGATATGTTAGCTCACAAATCGATGTTAATTATCTCGTAACCATCAATAAACATATGTTATAACCTCTATATCAATACGCTCCCCACATCTAGGTTTCCATATTGGGTGTGCATGTAAATATTGATACGTTGCAAATGTTGACGACGCACATTATTGGCTCTCTCCCCAACTGCATATATTGATTACATCTGCTGATGTAGATACTGTTCCTAGATGTATTCCGTAACAATGTTATCAGAACAACGTGAGTACATATTGAGTTTTACCACGAAAATACATTCATACCGGGCCCCGAATCTGGAGCTTGCCACGAACATGGAGCCCTGAATGTGAATATCCGCACTGATGCTGTCCTCTCAGTTTTTACTTCCGGATGTACACATTACGGTGAACCGGAAATGGGGCATCGCATAATTCTGATTCGCATTCGTCACGATGGAGGCAGGAATTCCTCCTGGATACTTCGTCCTCGGGAACTAAGCAGCGATCCCATCAGCGTCTCGGTAACCAGGTCTGAATACGGTATTTTACAATCAAAATCAATTGTCAATGCACTTCCAGGGGCTATTACAGTATAGTATTACCATCTATCTATATTACTCTGGTAGAGACGGGCGAATTTGAAGCCGGTGGAACTGAAAATTAGCTTTATCTTACTGTAATGGAGTTACTCTGACGCCGAGATTGAGCCCGTGTGCATAGTTTATATAGTCTTTGTATAATGGATAGAGTTAGCGGTAATCACCACTGGGGGGTGTTTAAGGATATCGAGGACGTTAGAGAACCTTGTCTAGGTAGGCATTAGAGGAATGGTAGAAAACTGACGCCGAAGTTGTGAGAGTGTAGTGAGAGAGAGAGAGAGTATGCCGTGGGGTTGAAGTAGTGCCACTCGCTCGTCGGCCATAGATGCACTCTTCATCTTAATTATCGACAGAGCAACTCAATTAAATGTATCAGGCCTATGATAAATAATCCCTTTACAGGAAATGTGTTTTTCGATTACATTGGAATGTTTGCTCGGAAACTAGATTATTTTCTTTAGCAGAAAACAGTATTTCAGAGAATAAATTGAGGCTATCAGTTGTTGCACCCTTTCCCTCGCATCTAACCACTATCGTAATTAGTATAATTAAACTCGATGGTTGGACGTGTAGTGCTGCGCTTTAACTTGTTGCTAGAAGACGGTGCCTAGTATGTCATGTGACTTTACCCTGTGTGCGGTATAAGGACCGTAATTTGACACGAGATAGCCCGAGATTCATTCAATATCCGGTGACACAAACGGGTCAAACGCCTAAATGCGCTACAAATTTGACGACATTCCATTATGACCTCACATGAAAACGTCACGATTCAGACGTCATTCATAGCAACAGTCGAATTTCTTCCTATCACCTGAAATGACCCTGACGAGACTTACTGTCCCTATTATTATATAGTGAGGAGTCCTCATGACAATATGGCTAGATTATATCCTACTGCAGTACTAAATATAGCCGTGTGAACATTAGTCTCTGGGGAGAATTGCGGCCTCAAAACTCTATCTAGGCAAATTATAAGACGTATTTGTAATAATTCAAAAAGCATTTTGAACTATATTTTCTGAAAATCCTCTATTATTTGTATAAATTAAAATTGGTATTCTGAACTACATTTTCCGAAACTATAATGTTGTATTTGAGAGACAACCTGTCCCTATTGCTGGAGAGTTCCTATACGTCTGTGTTAACCAACATTGGACACATGTTCAGGGATATGTATCTAATGTGACTCCATTGTAAAACGATCAACATCACGCCACGGGCATCCGCGGGGTTACAATACTAATGGTGTTTACAAAACAGTACAGAACACTCGACTAACGAGCACGGCCTCCATCCCACGGGGGACAGGTAACCCCTATTGACTCACACACGTCCCTAAATTGACTCTGAATCCGCGTGCAGCAGGATTACCTGCTGTGATCAGGAACCCAAATATTTGGACCAGTGTTGGGGCAAAGAAAGGACATAAAAGGTTTCCTCGACGCTAGAGTGCCGGGATCTGATCTACTGCATCTTCTCTAATGACTCTCCAATTACGCTCTATTGATTTTCCAATCAGGGGTCTCCAGGCAGCGGGCCCATCCATCACGGACCTCAGTAGCTTTCAACTCTCTTGCTTTCACTCACTGATGTTGCAGTTTTATTAGCATACGATCGAACAAAGGGCGACAAAGGGAGATAAGCCTAGGAAAGAGGGTTGATCTTCAGTAAAGAAGATAAGAAGCGATAAGGCCTAGGCATATGTAGGGTGATATGACTAATGATCTGAGATGAGCAGCCGGCGATGAGAGAGGAAGGAAGTGGGGGTGTTAACATTGGCAAATAGTTGACGGAATAATGTTCCAAGATAAACATTTAAAAAAATAATGTTACGGAGGCAGAAATAGTGGTAGCGCAGATGCATGAGAAAATGGCGTCTCCATAATATCAGAAAACAAATAGGTATGTTCAAATATTTGTCAATTTATGAGACATTGTCATATGCATGAGCCTTTAAACTCTGATAGGTAATTTAGCTTATAGTACATATAGTAAAAGTAACACAGTTTATCAAGCAACACATTGATTTTCATGAAGTAGGCCTACCACATTGAATAGATAACTGATTGGTATCTGCTTTAAAACAGTTGTGCTGGCGTTGAGTGGTTCTAGTAACTAGCAAGGCAACGGTATGTCTATATTGAGCAATGACTTCGATCTTACAGATTACCCAAGACCGTCACACACGGTCAATAGCGATATTAACTTCCTGCCGCAAATCAGATTGATGACTAAGGTCTATATCTGTAGTATTGTAGTCAGATTAATGTTACTTTCTACCGTCTACAACCATTATCCCCCAGTTCCGATGAAATGGGTTTTCTGATGCGCTGCGCGTCACGTTCTGCCAATCGTCCATAGCCAACGATACTAATTTGAATCAATTATATATACAGACCATGCAGATGTCGCGGTGGAGCGCCAGGGGATCGAACTCGCAATTCACGTTATTTCAAAGTTCTAATTTGTTACCTTTGTCAACAATTAACTGTTGACAGGGGGATGTTGCGACATTAGCACAACAGAATAACGCCAGTCTGTCAATACTTCTCGACAGGCAGCGCCAGTTTGTTGACGTAAGTCGTTATCAACCAGCATAGCAGGTGACTTTTGATGGAATCAATGAACATGGTTTACTTTAATTATCTCACATGTCCTATACACAGGCTTGAGTTCCTTGGTGCGGCGGCAATTGGATGTGACAAGCGGACCTTGGTAGCGGATACCCAGCGTACATAGAATAGCGGGAGCGCGTGTCTCCTTGTCCACGGATTCGGAACTTTACGAGAAGCCGATAGTGCCGTGGACACCAAGGCCGAAGACTTCACTTAGCAGAGTTGGCCGTGGGTATTATCAGTATCATATCAGGGCAGCAATGGCCATAAGAACGACCGCTTGGAAGATTAGCTTGATGATGAGTATAACGAAGATTGATGACGGCGATGACTGATGTGATTACTGTCGACTGATGGCAGGACGATGAATGTCGATACCAAGACGATGAATGTCGATGTTAGGACAATGAATGTCGATACCAAGGCGATGAATGTCGAAGGGTACATAAATAACGCAGAGACAATCCATCAGGCAGGTATTTCATTCATGTCTGGAGATCTGATACAAGCATGTTGACATAGAAGTCGATACATCATGGCCTCAGTGTTCCGGTATGGGTGATCAGCATGCGTTCATATATCGTCAAACACAACTGAAATATGTTCCTACTAGCATTTATAAACCTTACATATATCTCTAAGCGGCATAAGCGTGTTCCGCTGTTTTTTTTAAGGTCTGTTATAAATTGAACGTGTATTACTGATAATTACGCGAGTTCAAAAACGTATCCATTTAGTATTAAGTCGAAGACTTCAAGACAGGAATGTGGATGATTAAAATTGCCAACTTCAGAAAACAAGATTTATTTTAATGCCTATCAGAAGGCCCTATAGCGCAGTGCACCGACGGCACATTGTTAGCATGTCTCCACTACCTCCACAATAGTCAGAGCATGCGCCACTAATACGTTGTCCATGATTAGGTTCCAGTGCCCAATCTCTGGAGATCTTCCTGCTAGCAGCCTGTGTGGATCCCTGCTGCAGATGTCCCCAACACCACACGTAAAGAGAGACGATTACCTGCTTCATCGGATCAGGCAGCACAGTGGGGCCTGGCACAAGCATGTTTGACAGAGCACTTACCTAGACGCTGCGGCTAGGGTCGGACATCTACTTCATTGTCAGCCAGATCCTCAACCAGACTCCAATATCTGCCCCCTGCAAAGGAAGGGTTTAAAACATACATAATTTGAAAGCCATGCTAGCTCGTCACAGAGGGAGATACGTGGTGGACGTTCTGTTGCTAGGCTGTATCATCTAGGTAGCTCAGAATTTCATATTGATTTTACCAGCCAGCAAAGTGTGTTTGTGTCAGCCTGAGGATGTCATACATATTGTATTACGTCGATCCGAGGCTGGCTTCATACGGGCTCCAGCCCGTGTTGTCTGTCCGCTTACGTTAACGTTAATTACTCCTTGATAGCAGCTCGTGTGCAAAAAACTGCTTATAAAGTATACACCATCCTCGGGCAGGCTTTGCGACACGGAGAGGATGAGACAACCGCCATTGGTAATATCCGTTTCGACTATACCCAGGGGCATGTCATTAAAGAAGTCTACAGGAAGCTGCTGCATCAGAAGGATTTGTACGACTATTCCTTCCTGCTAGATTCTACTATTACTCTATTTATACATTGGTATTGACGTCCATGCAGGTATTCACATTTGGAATATCATCGAAATCTGAGACAACGGTGGAAGGAAACGCCGCAAGCTATTCGCCGTGATACTCTTGATGCTTGGTAATCTAAGACGCGAGGATGCTCTCCCTCTTCCTCCTTCCCCGGTAGCAGCATCCGACCCCCACCCCCCTCATCCCCATCATCTCCCCCCTTCCGCTTACCCCTCCCCACCCCCGAACTGCCGTCTAGGACGAGTGAAAGAGACAGAGACGTTCTGTGCACTAAGCGAATTGTTTATTTGCATTAGGATTGTTTTAGTATCAATTATTCATGAAAGTCATCTGTAAGATCACTGCAGAGCGGCAGCAGGAGCAGAAATCGATAGAGTCGATACCTTCTTGTGTTAATACGCACTGAGACTTACAGAGGCCAAGCCCTCTACAGAGGCCAAACACTCTGCTGTGGACCGAGGAACATCAGAGTAAGCAGAAATATTAGTCTTCACTATGAACACCTACACCATCTAGCATACACACCATCTAGCATACACACCATCTAGCATACACACCATCCAGCCTACACACCATCCAGCCTACACACCACCTCTAGCCTTAATCAATATGTGACCAGACTCTGATTTTATAACATAGAATGTCCATTCGTTTCTGAATATTAATCTCAGCCGTGTTGATAATACTTTAATGTAAACACTAATCTAATGGTAAGATAATATTCGGCGAAATATAATACCGAAGTCATAGTGAATTCTTCTCTGTACAGTTAACTTACACTGCTAACAATAATCTAGCCACAAATATAAGGTTTCCGTAATGTCACGAAGAATTCACCGGAAATGACATAGGTGTATCGTGTTGGCACTTCCTGTTGCAGAAAACAGGTTGGATCACAGGCACTTGAAGCAGGCCATTATTATTTTAAATATAGATGTACATTTTTTTAATCTTTTGTTCTTAATGTACTTTTATTTAAAATATATTCTGTAAAAAAAAAATATTGAAAAAATAGAAATTTTGAAAAACAAATACAAAACTGCATCGATGCCGTTTGGTATTTCTTTTCAGAATTTCTATTTTTTCAATAATTTTTTTTTACAGAATATATTTTAAATAAAATTGGGCCTGCTTCAAGTGCCTGTGGTTGGATAATCGTTTAGCATGTCTTCCTAGTTATAGCAATAGTCAGTATATAGTGTTTGGAACATATTACAATTTAGATAGATTTGCATTGATGTCAGCCTTGTTTTGTTTTCGTGATGCCAACGTAGAAATGTGTTCTAAATACCTGGGTTGTTTTACATTTATCTATAACTACCCTCTAACATAATCATAAAATAAACATATATAAAGCGCAAAATACCCGGTATCCAGAACAACTGCTCAAGTGCGTTTTTGGGTGAACAAGTTTAAGTATCATCCAGGAAGTTTTGTGGAAGTATATTCCATATGAATAGACGTTCAACCTTGATTGACTGATCTCCGAACTATGTTGTATCCACCAGGACCACCACACCCCACACACTGCTCGGTTACGTTCTCTCTATCTATCTCTCTCTGTGTCTATCTCTGTGTCTCTCTCTCTCTATCTCTCCCTATGTCTCTCTCTGTCTCTCTCTCCCTCAAGATCTATTCTCTGCTTCCTCTCTCCCTCTCTCTCCCTTAAGATCTGTTCCCTCGAGATCTATTCTCTCTTTTCTCTCTCTCCCTCCTCTCTTCCTCCTCTTTTCCTTTCTCTCTCTCTCTCTCTCTGTCTCTCTCTCTCTCTCTCACATTAAAGTTCCCAACATCCAAGATTGTCCCGGCCACTTTCGAAGTATTCCAGTTTACCCCTCGACCTTTCTATCAGGATCAGATCAAATTAATGACAATCTAAATCTGTATCTTTACTATCTTAGTAACTCTATGCATGTATATAAATCCAATCTGCATGTACACATTAACTCAATAATAGCATACTAAATAGGGGGAATTACCAACGGGCAGATACCTAATTGGGTAAAAGATGGGTGGAGTGGAAGGTAGTGACCGGACAGAAGTTCTAGAATGAGCACGGACGACGAGTCAACTCTATATCTGGTATATTTAACCTGGCAGTTCGTTATTGACGAGAGACTGGATATACGTGGGTTTATTACCACTATTCCACAGAATAAAGGGATTAACATTCCTAACTCACGCAATCAAATTAATCATGCATAAAGCAAAATACACCTCTACCAGCCCATCAGTTCTTATGTTACCTGCCTGAAAACATATCCTTCTTTGAGCTGCCTACGTGTAGATGGCAACTTGAAATAGCTACAGAACAATATTGGAAACTTTATGGTAAATTAGGTTTATTACGCCCGGCGTAGATTTCTGGGACATTGCGTGTTCATTTTAAACCCGCACCGAGGCCATGATTGGGCCCATCTTAGTGTAGTATATGACAGGGCTATCGATTGGTAGGGGCTTGACAAAGCCGTATTTTGAGAATATCTCGTGCGGGATGTCACTCACATGAAAGCTTGTCATATGAAGAACGCCAGTGTATGATCATAGAAGGAGAATCCTCGCGGAATACACGGAAATATGGCAAATTATCTCAAATTGCTCCGGCGCGGGTCAATGGTAATCTGTAGAAATGCCTACGTGCCCTTTGATGTTAAATGCAACATGTTTATTCTATATCTTGTATGTACGCTTAAATGCTTTCTTTCCTTTAATACGCCTGGTCTGATATCCTTGACGTGCAGTTCAAGGTAATGGGTTACTTTGGTGGTCTTCCTGACTCTGGTCCAAGAGAAAACTGTTAATCTTGCCATAAATATTCCTTCGTTTTACGATGTTTGCCCTAGTTCGACGCTGGCCTTCATTAGTACCGATGATGTAGTAGTTTTATTTTAGCAAGTTCTTTAAACATTCATTCATGTCATTCAGTGTCATTACGGTTACATCACAGATGTCAGTTTTAGGGTTAATTAAAGACCTTGCAATGAGCGCCTCAACACACGATAGCGACGGGCGATGTGTGAAGCTATGCTCCGGAGCTCCATCAAATTCCACAAATTAATGACAATTAAACCAGAGTTGGGCTAAATTGATTTAAATCTCACTTCTGACTCATTTTACTATTTCTCTTCTAATTATTAAAGCCGAAACGTTCTGGCCAACGGAATGACACAATGTTGTAATCTGATTATTCCGTCGTCCATTCATCACCTCTGATCCCGGCCATTAATTAACAGCAGAACTGCAGATGGACCGATTTGTTCAAAATCTCCTAAACCCTACCACTTTGTCCTCACTTGTAATTTTAATTAAATTTAAGCCTCGTTAAGTTGCATGTGTATTAGAGATCAGTGGCGCGAGAGTTTCCAAGTGGTGTGGAGAGCAGAGTTACACGTCTGGTCAAACAGATAACCACTGTCCGGACCACTGGCGGACACTGGCGGACACTGGTCAGCTTAGTGTCCGGACCACTGGCGGACACTGGTCAGCTTAGTGATGGACAGGGGCGGTTAGGTCCAGGATCTGGTGGTGGAGAGAGATCAAACAAACACGGTGTGGTCACTCCGAGTTGCCTCTGCATGGTCCGGTGGAGTGTTTGTCGACTGGCCAAGCCAAGAGGTCAGAGTTCAGTTAGTGATGGTCAGCGCACAATGACCAGCCTAGGCGTGTCGACAGTGTTCGGTTAGCTCTTTGTTAATCAGCACAACATGCTTGTCAAAGTGAAATGTGGTAGGCATTACGATTTCCACGTCCTGTGAAAGCAGGTGTGCCTACAGCTTGGAACATTATACCAATTTTAGTAAGCTATATACATGTATATTACACCCACGTTGATAGCGCTGGATGTCCTGTGATGTCAAGATAGGAAGTTTACATATTAATTAATTCCCGCACATGTATAATAGGAAATGAAATATTGATGGTATCATTGGCAGGTCATCAAGGCAGCTACTCCTGGTGGTGCCCGCTAAACTACAACAGCAGCTGGTACTATAGGAGATGGATGGTGGATCTATAACATAAACCAGATAAGGTTCAATACTCAATGCTACTTTGCTTGGTTTTAACCATATACTATTAGCTATGGTTTAACTACACTGCTATGGTCGGGGTATGTATGCAGACATATTGACTGCAGTCCTCCGTCAGAGAAGGTATTCCCATGAAGGTTGTCCTGGCATTGATGAACAATCTAACCTCTGACCTTCCCCTCCCCCTTTGTAACGCTACCTCTTCACCTGGTCACCGTGGCCACCCAGTAGCCTCGTTATTCCGCGCAATTACAGCATAATGACCACGAGGGCATGCGTCCTCTACGCCTGCATCGCGAGCTGGTGCTGGATATTGGGTGGTCGCGGAACAAAAGAGGCTTTTCTACCCACGATGAGTTGTGGGAGTCGCTTCTAGTCCTCAGCCTAAATGTACCGACGGCGGCTTTGTCCTGGGAATGAATAGTGCAGAAGTCACTGATTAACTGGGCATTTCGTGCGGCAGTAAATTACACGTCGTGGACATACGCTGTCTACTTCCTGGCCGAGATGCCCGGATGATGAACCCACGGCCGACGAGACCAGACACGTGATCTGGCATCTGTCAAGGAAATGTGGTACTCTCGATCTGGTCCGGCAGCATGTGGCACTTTTATAGAGCATTTATAGCATGGACTATCAGACTAATTCTACAGCAATCATCCAATGGCGTGCTAGTTCCTGTGTGGACACAGTGAGATACAGATAAAATATAGATGACCAATGGGCACGTTAACCTATGATAAGGTTAATTGTAAGGTTAACGTTATGTCATCGCCCGTTATCTCGTCCACATTTCATGTCTGGTCATTTGTACAGATATGAGATAAGAATGTAAATACGAAGTGTCTTTGTGTGCATGCGTGTGGGAGGTTTGTACGTGCGGTGAGTTTATGGGGGGTAGAGAAGGTACTTCAGATAGATGGAGGAAAAACCTCTGATGGGATTTAAGTAGGCCCTAATCCACTCCACACAGCTGTATAGGGGTAGAGAGGGTACTTCAGATAGATGGAGGAAAGGCCTAGCATGGGATGTGAGTAGGCCCTAATCTACGCCACACAGCTATAGGCGCCATAGCTAGATGAAATAGTGCGTGTACAAGTGGACTAATGCCAGTATGACCATCATCTGGAATTATATTAAGTTTCTCTCTAACACGAGTTTCTTATATGCAATGTAGGCCTACACTAGACTGGCACAATAACACCGAGGATATCGGACATACCCAGTGGTATTCCTACTGCTCGCTACATCAAAGGCTTCCAAGCACTTACATCTGATTATACGTTGCTACATGTGTTATTACTTCAAACGTCAAATCTCGGCGTGCTTTTATTTCCAATCTGAATTCAAACAACTGTGCCTGGCGTCATTGTTACTCCGCGGTCCGACCACTCTTAATCTCGCGAGAACACGCACGTAAACAACGCACGGCACGCGTTTGATGGCTGTCCTTCTTTGCCGTCTGCTGACATCCACTGCTAGTCCCCTGCTAGTCCCCTGCTAGTAGTCCCCTGCTAGTCCCCTGCTAATAGTCCACTGCTAGTCCCCTGCTAGTCCCCTGCTAGTCCCCTGCTAGTCCCCTGCTAGTAGTCCCCTGCTAGTCCCCTGCTAATAGTCCACTGCTAGTCCCCTGCTAGTCCCCTGCTAGTCCCCTGCTAGTCCCCTGCTAGTAGTCCCCTGCTAGTCCCCTGCTAATAGTCCACTGCTAGTCCCCTGCT
>JAUTBX010081984.1:0-12257 GCA_032361465.1 Lepetodrilus tevnianus | reverse complement strand
ATCAATGCACGGAGCCAAGATAAGTTTACTATGTATTGATGCGCTGCGCACTAAACGTTACGTGGAACCCAACCCCAGTCTGTTAGAGCTCTCAAGCTTGCACTTTCCGCCGTAAAATAGAACCACGAGTCTTGACTTCGTGTGACAAAAAGGAGATAGATAAATCTAGATTGTCTTACTTTTTGAAGTAATAAAAACAAGGATTGTCTTACTTTTTGAAGTAATAAAAACAAGGTAAGTGGTTTGAAAATTTAACTAGCCATGCAGGACTACCAGATCTAGGAATCTACTAGCCCTAGCAAGAAACCACTCGCCATTGGCGATAGGACTAGCGTTAGTATTAACCCCTGCACTGACATTGAAATCGAAGTAAACAGCACTGTATCTTTTGAATTTGGGTAATTGGTTATACTGTATTCAACGTACCATGCTGCAATAAACGCCCCCTAAACTATTAAAAATTATAAAAATATTTCGTACCTAATAAATACAGCCATTTTCATTTTTTCCAAGGGAGGTAATGCTGGAATTGCCTCCCTTTGGGAAATCAAAAATGCAGATCGAAAGAAAAACAAAACATAATGTATTCAAAGTACCCTTTTCTGCATCAGCATGCGTTTCTTTCTTTCCGATTCACTTTTTTTGTTTTTCACATAAAATTGAAAAAAAGTTTATAGTGAAAATTGATCCAATGCAAGAATAATAACTTTATTTTCACTTGATCATATCTACAGTAATTTTATTTTAAACTTTTTTTAATTTGGGTTTATAGACACTTTCTAGAATCTTTCACTAATATCATGACTTGTCAGTTTAGGGCAGGAGGAAAACCGCAACATCTGTGGCGCTGAATGTTGCAGTAAACCTGCGAGTGCTGGCTGGTACTGACAAGACCGAGGATGATAACTGTATTGGCACTCAACATCATACATAAAACCACCTTGCATAAAATGCATCTTTCTCATTTATAAGCAATAGCTTGCATTTTTCTCTTCCAGTCTTTCACTATCTTCTTTACGCACCATTTAACTTCAACAGTAACAATTCCTAATTATTATATTTGCCAACAAATGACACAGGTTACCAGTATTAATATTGACGAATCAAAACCTCTCGGCTGTGTTGATGGGTGAAGTTCCTCATTGCTCTGAGCAGGTTTATTGCATTCAGCCCTACAGATGTGGGTTTTCTCTTTCCATATGATAAAACTGACAAGCAGCGAAAGAATATTGTACGGTTATCAAAAAAAAAGAATGCGAATCCAGTGTTTTTGCTGCCCATTTATTTTTCAAATGTCCGAAATGGCAATGTTTATACATATATTATTACCAAATGTCCGAAACGTTTTTACTCAATTTGAGTCATTTGGGACAATTGTCTGAAACAAAATTTATTGCAGCTGAATCACTGGAATCCTACCATCTACCATGGACCAAGCATTAACCAATATACACTCACTGGTGTCAAACTTTTGTTTTCCAGGTTCACATTATGGAAATTTCACATGACCAGTTGGGCTAGAACTGTACATTTCTTTCACAATATTGGATCCAAATTTTACTGAACAATGTATGTCTAACAATTTATTACAATGACCCCATTTTCGTGACAATACTTGCGCTACATGATCATTTTATGCGACACAAAGTTGTCAATATATATAAAGGTGTTATTAGTTTAGAATGTGTATTAGTTTTTAAACGTGTGTAAAGGGAATAGCGAGTATATGTGAGTTAGCTCTAATTTTAGAATTTAGAATATCCCATAATTTTACAACTTTTGTTGATAGACAAACAGAAGTCTAGGCCTTGGGTTGAGTAAAACTCCAGAGAAAATCTTAATACTCTGTTACAGTTACAAAGGATCGTATCCTTTAAATTTCTGTTCGATTCTGAATCGAACAGAAATTTGTTGTTCAACATGGTTCATGCGCAATAAATCTGGATGCAACGTAAGGTACATAAAAATAACAACAGCCATGCACATTTTACCTATTCACTAATATCACCCGATGATGTTACTGTCCATCAACACCAGCCTCAGAATCTTACCTCTAAAAGTTACTGGCCCCAATAATGATACAAATAACAATTGTTTACAAAAAAAACGTGAATTTCTACTGTCCGTTTGACGTTGGTACACCTTTAGCATTGGGAGCTATGGCCCGGGCCAGCGTTAATTTCTATCTCTGATCAACACGTTCAAAAGACTTTGATGAATAAATTGACAAGAGAACACAACAAGAAAAGGAGGACAAAATATGTTTGTTTTTTTAACAATCATTGTGTAATATTCAACCAGTTCCAAATAAATTGAGAACATTCTATGGATCTCAGAATAAATCTTCTTTAATTTTTATGCGTGATGTGTTATTGACTTGCAAAAACACATGAATGACCCTCTAAAACGTACCAGGTCATGATGACTCACAAAATGTACTACCACTACTGGCTATGGCAATCCCTGCATACCATAATAAACAATTGACTTTTAATTTAATTAAATTTTTTAATTCGGTGTAACAATATTTATTAATTCATTCAAGACAGTTCAGAATAAACCACAAGGTCTAGGAAATTATTAAAGTTTAAAGTCAATACAATCACAGTTTGTTGACATAATTCATGGTCAAATGTAATTAATTGCAACCTATGTTATCGAAAATTTTAAATGTGAAGTTACGGTATATAGTTATTTTATTCAGGTCTGTTACGAGTTGTAGCAGTATTACAAGGAGTATTTGTGTACACCCCATGCTCCACCTACAGATTCTTTCATATTCCAAGTGCTATAGAACTACAAGTCATGATTACATTTTTGGCGATCTCCCTCTGGTAAGAACCGCAGCGACATTAAACTCCATATTCACTCACTCACTCTGGTAAGAATGTTTAAACGTGTAGTTATCCATCGTAATTTATGCATGCTGTCGACCAATCGCAGTTTGCCTACCTGTTTGAACTGCATCACAAAGTCACTTGGGCCCGTGTGAGTGTCAACAAAATGGTGGTGCAGCCACACGTCGTCTGCTTTCACAACACTTGGGGACCACACACGGGACGCATTTTAGGACAATCAGTTTTATGTAGGAATCAATTATTGGAAGTTATAGTACTAATATAATGAATCATGTTTAATAGAATAAGAATAAACAGAATAGCAAAAATCGATAATGATCTTGTACAAATCATTTCAAAACTAAAGGGTGCACATGAAAACATTACGGTCTTTTGCCATACATCACTGGAAAGATATGACTATACCAGGTAAGCGAGCATTCAGTCACATAATTTGGATATATTTTGATTGTACAAAATGTTATTTATGTTGTCAATGGTCATATGTAGGACCCGGTTAGTCTCAATATGTCAATATCTGTTCATTACCGGCTTATGAACTGAGCTTTCCGATTCTCTATATCCGTTACATCTCCGATTGTTTATATATACATCCGTTACAACTTCCAGAGACTATGAAATCGCTCGGATGGAAACGCATAAGACTGCTCGTAGTCCTACAGCGCTTGGAATATGGAAAAATCTGGAGTAGCCAAGCGCTGTAGGTAGAGAATGTGTACATATCCCTTAGCTGTAGGAACGAGGGATAATTGAGCTGAGACTCTGCAGGTGCGAAGACTTCATAATTTTTTTATTTGCCCACTTACAGCAAATTAAAGTGAATTTAGCACAGTGGCATTGGTAATTAGCGTTCTTTGTTTGAAGATTTACCCTTAGTAGCAACCAAAACAAAAGTTTTCAAAAATGGATGTGAAGTTGTACTTGTAGGTGTCTTGTAGAGACCCTCAATTCTGCTCTCAGCCTCGTCGCAAATGGGTGAAAGATTCCCGCAGCGACGTTAAACTCCATATTCACTCACTCACTCACTGCTCTCAGCCATATGACATACTAGTATTGTTCACATGTATTTCTTCAATACTGTCGCAAATGGGTGAAAGATTCCCGCAGCGACGTTAAACTCCATATTCACTCACTCACTCAGTACCGTCTTTTCCCCGCAGCAACGTAAATAATTAATACAATCAATCGGTACTTTTTCGTGTGGATTGCTTTGCACATTTAAGTATTTGCATGAAAACACTGGTCCATGTGTACTGAATGGGTGTACTCACAGTTTCAAGAGACTTGCTGAATTTGTGTTTGCTTTCTCGCGGTCTACATAGTCCACGTGGTAAAGCATAGGATTCACAATAAGAAATATTATCTCACCTTTCATGTAAGTTCCTTCTGTTTTTACAGATACAAATTTCCATATAGGTACCCTGCTTGGGAGGTGTACAAATAATTCACTTATTATAATTACCCGCTGCTATGACAACAGCATAAATTAATGTCTTTACAAAGGAGAAGAGTGCAGTGTGCCTGACGACTCGGGGGGGGGGGGGACAAGGGCTCTCAAGCGGGGTACATATCATTCCATATATCCCCCCGTGACGAGTTGACAACTTATAATCACTCTTGAAACAACTAATACCATAGTATTTGACCGAGAAAACAGTACTGCTACTTGTTACTTACTCGCTTATTTAACAAGCCTCTGCGACTAGACAACATGCTTATATTAGCAATAACCAATATTGGATTGTGCATCTCGACATTGCCTGTAACATACCGGTACTAGTACTCAACAAAATTAATGAAGGGTCTGTAGCCCTTTTGGATAATAAGCTAAGAGTGACTTGCGCCTGGGGCATTCTACTAGGATTTCAACTGTGCCACTGCCATTGTGAATTTAGGCGTGCCAAGGGCACCTATAGTAATTTCTGGCACAACAAGAAATTTCCAAACGTTTACAGGCCTACTCAAGATACTCTTCAAGGACTTGCAGACACTGGAAGAAGAATAGCATCGGATTCATCAAGTTGAGTTCCGAAATTTATAGTGTCGGAGCCTCTTTACAAAAACCTACCGGCCCTTAATTAATTTTGTTGAGTAGATAGTTAATCCTATCAATTTATACATAAACATTCATTGACACTTGATGTCCCGGATTAAAATACATCTCAGTGTGAAAGTGAGCTCGGTTATTTCCCAATCATTTGAATTCTGAATGCAAAAAACGTGAAATGCTGAAAAATTCCCAATGATATTTCATCAACAGAAAGGATCAGGTGGTAGCACAGTGGTAGAATATTTGGACTTCGGAGCCAAAGGTCCTGAGTTTAAATCCTGCCCCGGAGTCACTGGTCACTGATGCACCATCTATCACTGTCTATAGAATGGCAATGCAGATACCGTATATCATCTTTGATCTGTCCTACCAGACGATGCTTGCAGGTTTACGGCAACATTCAGTGCTACAGATGTTGGATGTTTTAGGTTTCCTCCTGCCCTGAACTGACAAGTTGTGATATAAGTGAAAGATTCTTGAAAGCAACTAAACCCCAGTTTTAAAAAAAAACGTCAACAGGAAATGATTCTCAAAATTAAAAATTGTGCAATAAAGTTTCATAAATCAGTTGCGAATGTGTATTTATATATTGTTTACCTGCTATTATTATTAACTTAATTGAAAAACTGATGATATCCTGATATCCACCAACAAATTTCCCCTCATATTTCAAACTTTGATTCCCAGCATGCTTGATTAACCCTCTTCCTGCTGAAGGCGAGTTAAGTTGCCCGATCACATGCATAAATAGAACACTTTGATTAGATGATCATTTGGACAGGCTACTTTGGTCTGGTGGTGTGTCATCAATGTGATGGTGCGACTGTTTGAAATGGTGATGTGTGTGTGGTAGACGTGGTGATGTCAGTGATGTATATTGTTATGTGAGTGATAGACATTGTGATGATGAGTGACTGACATGGTGATGCGAGTGACAGACAGTGATGTGAGTGACAGACATTTGTGATTGACATGATGATGCAAGTGACGGACATTGTGGGAATGTGAGTGACTGACATTGTGTATATATTGTGATGCGAGTGACTGCACTGACTTACATGGTGATGTGAGTGACTGACATTGTGGTGATGATTGGCAGACCTGGTGATGCGAGGAAGAGGTATAGGAGATAGGTCATCTCCAGGGATGCTTGACATGGACTTGAGTAAGAATATGAACATCTGTGATAAAGCCAGACCGGTTGGAATGGAACAGCTTTCAGATACTTTGTGCATAAGAATAACCATAATACACAGATATTGCAGCTTGAAAAGGGTATGCATATCCATTGCATGAAAGGAAATGTCCTAATTACTCTCCGTTACTGTTATAATAATGAAGCCATGGGGCCGAGGATTCATTATTATTCAGGAATCGAGAGAACATTTCCCTACTTGAAATAGTGAATTATAATGTATTCAGCAAATTGAATTTATTTGTAGTGTATTCTTAGTGACCAAAAAACACTGAAATTGATAGTTTTCACAAATGTTCTATCTCGCCATACCCACCTCACTTCTGCTGCTGGTCATACACTATTTTGTTCACATGTACCTTGCGTCAAGTTGTATGCATCATACAATGACTGATCTCCAAAGTGGATTGCCTTGCATATTTACCGTATGCATTTTCACGAACACACCATGGAGTATGTGCTCATAATTGGCACTTGTCATTGTTTCAAGAGACTGAATTTGTGTAGCAGGTTCCAAGGCTCCAGTGGTATGCTGTAGGATTCACAATCAGTTCCATCCTGTATGATATGGAACATAATAATAGTGATGGTTGTTTGAAAAGTACAAGTCAACACCACTACAATAGTATACTAGTAATTGATAAGTTTCACACACCTATTCTTGAAAATATGCAGAATTTTCTTTGGACAAAAAGACTGATCTTTGCTGTAGCTTACATTGTAGTCATTGGGGAACTTCTAGACCTAGTTTTCCCACATTCAACTTTAACCCTCTCCTTGCTGTATTAGGCATAGACACTGCTCTTCAGGGCATCTCTGGTTGCCTTCGGCATGGAGAGGGTTAAATGGCAGAGTTGATGCATAACGTATCATGGATTTTTTTTTTGCACAAGCAATGCGTTGGAAGTCAGGAAGATGCATGCGGATCTGCTTGTAAAACTGAAGCACAAAATAGGTTTCAACTTCAACATGGACATTTTATGTTAAAATATCCAGTTGAACCTCCATCCACAGATCTCGTCATCAAGTCAAACAATAAATCACTTGCTAAAGGACTTCTAATTGATTTGATATTCAACTTGAGATTGCAACTGCCAATTTTAACATCACTATTTTTAATGTGACAGTATTACTCTTCAAGTTTACAACATCACCAAGTTTAGTGACCATTAAATAAAAGCATTTGCATTTAAATGTCTAGTTTTCGGCTAGTTTGGATAATTCTAAAAGATACTTGCTAAGCTGATGTCTCGCCAATTGATATTCTATACACCAAACATTGCTACAACCTACACTTGAACCATCTACACTGATCGCATACAGAACATGACAGATTTGTTGAAGTCTTAATGGAAATCTCCCAGCAGATATATCTATTGCATGCATTTCAATAATTTTGTCATCGTTCACCAGGGGATGTCTTTAGTTTTTACCATTCTGTGGTCGCCACTGTACGCTGTGACGTAAAACTATAATTCATTCATTCACTCCCCATTTTGTGGACATTGAGTTCCATTTAGTTTATCCATGTCGGAACTGATTCTAGACAATAACAGACCATCCAAAGTATACCTTTATTACACACTACAACTGGTGGAACTGTTTGGAGTTGGTTTATGGAGCATATTGTGCCACATTCAATGTGGAAAACCAATTGCACCATCATCAAAACCAGTCTTGAGGTGGCCAAGTTGTGAAATGTTTGTGTAAACAAAGACGTAATACCGACATTCATTACATATTTTGTTATCCATCTTTGTGAGCGTTGCTGTATAGATTCGGGGAAAACCTAATTTACTTTTGGACTTTGACAAGAAATGTTCATACTCCTGTATTGTCCTAAGATGAACAAAGATAAACTTTCCAAGGTACACAGGTTATTCTATGAACTAGCACCATCATCAGGTGTAAATTGGGCCTAGTTTGAAGTACAGCAGTGTATAGAAATGGTATGAGTGAAAGGTTATAGGAACTGATGGTGTAGTTTATGCATGCCACATTATAACCCAACATTTGAGGTTTAATTCCATACCACTGTACCATGACCTTCACTGTGGGAACCAATATAAACTAGGGACAAGATTGTGATGCACAATCTGTAATGATCCAGTGACAGCCGTGACGTGTGGATTTACTGCTTTTCTGGGTTCACTTGCCACCATTACATAAGATTCACTTGCCACCATTACAATTTACATAAGAGATTACATATTCTGAAATATTAATGATAAATTACATAGAAACATGAACTCCTCTTGTACATGTTGTATGCTAGTATGCTGTACATTCTGTTAACCTACATGGAAAGAAAACCATGGGGCTATTCCATTGACTCTTGGACAAGCCTGTGCATCCTGGACATTAATGGAATATGGGACAGGTGTGTCCAGGACATTTCCAATCTCCACATTCAAGAGGTGGTGTAGACCATCAGCAGCAAATTTATGACTTCACAAACTGCAACAATCGAATTAAAATTAGATACAAAATTATCGCTCCAAATATATATTGACGTATGCTAAACATCGATCTTGCACAACTGCTCTCACATGACCGTCAGATTGACCTTTGACCGTAACTCGCTGTTAACCAATAGCAGTCTTGAAAGTGAAATTCGGAACTTGCTAGTAAGTCTTTCTTGCATTCCGTGTGATTAATATTTTATATTTATTTCACTACATCTGAGCAAACTTTGACCCACTTTAATCTACGAGACACTTGTCCCAAAAGGCAGTTGTGTTAAGATCGATATAAGCATATTAGGTCAGTATATCTGCGGTGCAAAACTTTGTATCTAATTATTAATTTTAATTAGATTAGGGGTATCTTTGGATCTCTTTACTCTTGTCACCACAGAATGAATAAAATAAAAGGTCTGCCAGAGAGTTCAAGTAGTTTTCTATTCACACCACAGCGCGAGAAAATAACTGCACATTAAATACAGTGTACATAGCTTGAATTTGTCATTGGAATACATCACGCTCAAGTTAAGAACAGCCCCAGAAAAGTATTACCTCTGGTCATTGACCAAAACTAAGTAGGCATCATGCTCTACCTACAGCATTACGATTCTTCAGTACCTTACGATCTACACGCTGTAACACTTAAGAAGCTATTCGTGTATTTCAATCTGAGCGATTTCATTGGTGGAATACATTATTGTATGTACAATCAGAATGCTCGGTTCATAACACGCGCAGAGAGACTAACCTGGTCCCATGGTAGTGTTGCGCTGCACAATGCTTGCCGACCCACGTGACTTCGGGATACAGCTCGCGGTAGGAGGACTGTGATTGGTCAACAGCATTGCAATTGGTTGACATCAGCAGTGACTGATAACTATGTTGTAAACGTTCTCACCAGAGGGAGCTCATACAAAATGTAAACAGTGGTCTTAATCATACAGTGTGTAAATAGTAAGGTACTGAAGAATCGTAATGCTATACATTTCCAGAGGATGAGGTGAAGCCCGTTTTTAATTTACACTTTGTTAAGAACATATTGCATGTTATTGTTTTTTGTAATAGGAGCAGCATTACACGGATGCTATTTTCTATCACATGTACACTCCTAAACTTTACATTGGGTTCTATCTAGCGAGTCGATGAGTAGCATCCACTAGTCTAGAACCACCAATGGTTATGAATTTGTCAAGTGTTTGTAATAAAGACCTTGGTTTCAGATTCCTGAAGAACATTGCGGGAACAAAGATCCAGGGATAACTTGGAGAAGGAAGAACAGAAACCGATCATTAGGTACATATGACATGTATTCACTTTTCTGAGTATGATATTGGATAGGTGTGGAGTCGCTGCATTGATCGAATCATAACAAGCTTCGTTTACCACATGCATTCTACATTCAACTTCAAATTCAAAATGCTGGAAGTTGTTGAAGAGCATTGGCATCGGATTGTGTTCCAACTACTGTACTCTCTCCCAGCTAAGCATATATCTAATCCTGTTACAAAGTACCCATGCTACCAGTGGGATAGAAGTGATCATTGGGACATCAAGATGCTCAAAACTAAGGTTTCGAATCCTGCCAGTCATGAACAGATTGTCATATAGGGATATGAACTGAACCATGTTTGTGGGTTTTGCTGTACATAGCAGTCGTTCTTCAGGATATCATTTCTTGTAAGTTAAGAGATGCTATGAGAGTCATTATGGTCTTGTAGTAGATGCGAGAGCTTCGAGAAATGATGCCCAGATTGTGGCAAGGGCAAGCAACAGTTGTTGGCCTAGAGGTGTCAGAGGTGGCGAGTGCCCCGTAACCTAGAGTTCCTGGGTTCCAGCCTGTTATGCAATCCTGTAACACAGATCAACACTCCAGCTGTGAATAGGTACCCAGTAGGAGGAGATGGTATTGTGAATATTAACCTTCTAGTGTCTTGCATGGCAGCTTGGGTTGTTTACTTCCCAGGGTGAGACAGTGTATATTAATTAATTTACATCTATGAGCATGCTTTCTAACATGGATTAGGCAGAAAGTAATAATAATGTCTGTTTATATGGCACCAAACTCCGCACTAGGTATATACTCGTAGCTTTAGCATTTAAAAAGTAGAGTTCATGATAGCAATGATTTCTAATATATACAGTAATCATAGTACACTGTACAAACAAATATCAATGATATTGCATCCACATCAATAACAAATGACCTTACACTAACCAAGTGAAGCCCCCCTCGAAATGTCCGGCAAGCTTTTCCACGTGCTAATCATGCAAAGATGATAGGGTCAATACAGAACATTCCTATTGGCATGGTCTCACAATGTCATTTATACCTGAATACATAGTTGTTGCATGCATTATGCTAGCCTTGCAATATGTTTGTCGGACACTTGCCAAGTGGCTAATCAAGTTATTCTGAGCTATCAGTGTACCTGTATTCTGATTGACCGATGGGTATCATCACTACCTGGGAGATGGACAGCTGCATAAGGTTAATTCTATTGAAGTAGAACAAGTACCAGAGATGGTACACACACAATTGGTTTGCTCCTAAAGTCAAAAATGCAAACACTAACATGTAAATATCATTGCATTAGACCTGTGTATAAAACTCCCAGTGATTTCACTGCAAGACGTAATTAAGGACTGGAAAGTCTTGAGGTGTTACCCGTCCTCATCGACACCGGTACATCTTATAAATCAAACAAAAAACGACAACATTACCAATTCTCGCTGAAAATGACCTGTTGTGGGCATGCGGACTGATTTTATTTCAAATACTGATTAAACTATGTATTCCATTATTAAAAGAATGATAATTTGTATAAAAATTAGAATGTTTTCTTTTGTCAAATACGAGAATTGGACTGAACTTTGTTCTGGGGCTCAATATTGCTGATCACCGAGGTTGACACAATCACTAGTATCACTATCAGTAAGGTTTTAAATAAAGGAGTCGTAATGTCCGTATATTTCACAGTGAATTTAGGTTATCACTCAATCTAATTAAAATTAGATACGAAAGTATCGCTCCAAAAATATTCTGACATACACTGATACACTCGATCTAACCAAGCCCGCTCTTTACCCGTGTCAGGACGACCTTGACCTTAATCAGAACGACCTTTACTTGAACCTAACCTTAACCAATCACAGGCTCGCCTGCGGAAGTGTCAGTAGCTGGATTGGTATACTCTAAACGCTGTTGAACATAGTCTCGGTGTACGGAGCTTATTCATTCGGAACTTTACATTGTGATCGGTTACGGTTAGGTTCAAGTACAGGTCGTTCTGATTAAGGTCAAGGTCGTCCTGACACGGGTAAAGAGTGGGTTTGGTTAGATCGAGTATCAGCGTATGTCAGAATACCGGTATTTTGGGAGCGATACTTTCGTATAGAATTTTAATTAGATTGGGTTATCACTATGCAGCTGCACCTTTGTTTGCAAATTTAAAGGGCATTGGTGGTTGCTAGAGACACACTTTAAGAGAAGAGCCATTACTTGTGATATCACCTATCTGGTGGTATGCTCTAGATTTATAAGCCTATCTACAAAGGAAGGTATTCTTGTTTGTCAAATCCGAGTGCAGAAGGTTGCGGGTTCGATCCCTGGTCGCTTCATACCAAAAGACGTTAAAAGGTGGTACTTGTTGTTTCCCTGCTTGGCGCTCAGCATTAAAGGGGTAAAGCAAGGA
>JAUTBX010081873.1:0-12258 GCA_032361465.1 Lepetodrilus tevnianus | reverse complement strand
ACACACACACACACACACACACACAGACACACACACACACACAGACACACACAGACACACACACACACACATAGTTGAACTGACATGCACACATTCACAAAAATAATTTTAAGTACTTAATTTCACCTTGAATTTGTTTACTTTCATAAGTAGTTAATTTATAACCATACTGAGAATATTATTTCTATCTGATCCTGTCAATCGATAGCTGTTACCCTAAAGTTTATATGTACCATGTAGCATAGATCTATCTGGCATTCATACTCATTGTTAGTTTACATTCTTTTGTTTTCAGAGGCGAACCCAGAGAAATTCAATAGCAGATTACGAAATAAAATATTCTATGCAGGGGTAAGTTAAACTTTCATGAATTGATATCTAACATTTTCTGCAACAAATATCTGCATGTATTGTAGCCGTGCAAGTCAAACATACTTTTGACAGTCACTAACTTCATAATTGTTCAAATCGGGTTTGATTCCCAGGATTAGAACGGTCCTCTGTTACGTAGATTTAGGTTCTAATTAAATTTTATTATGTAATTAATCCAATTACCAAGCAAGAAATCGACCGCTGCCGATGTTCATATTACAAAAACCTTCGTTGTCGAACCTCAGGCATGGAATAGCCAATCAGAATCGTCAGCAGGCAGTGTTACCGGGCGATGTTACCGGAAAGTAAACTGTCCGTTATTCGGAAGCACAGCACAAAAAAAACACATGATGTCCATCGATTTTCGTCGGATCGAAAATTGATAACAATTAGCGTGGTTCACTTAGCTGGCAGTGTATTGATTATCGCGGAAGAGATACAATGTTGACCTTCTCAGAAGTAAGAGTGGGAGGAAGAAAAAGATTAATGTATTAATCGAGCCGTCTAGACATTCCAATGCTGTATTGTTGAGATGGCCATTGATATTGGGCATGATGTTGCCATGTCGGATGTGCTGTGAACTTTATTAGAAAATTGACGTCACATCTTGCAAGAAATCGATGTGGTTATTGGCATGAATTCTCGAGTCCATTAATTTTAGTTGATTGATTTATAGAAAGCAATGCCATAATTTGAAAAAAACTTTTTTACTTGTTTTCATTCCTTAACATCAAAGTTGCATGTTGTTTTTCCTTTCTATTATTTATTACTTTCATTCCTTACTCATTCCAATGTAGTCATTGAGTATGGGTGAAATATTCCTACTCTAACATCAACAGCTAATTTATCCAATCGATCAAACCTTACTAATTCCTTGCATTCCTCATTCCTTACTATTATTCTTTAATAAAATTCCTTACATTTCTTACTCAATATTTCTTATTCATATTACCCCGTAGTTCCTTATTTCATATTCCTTACTGCCATTCCTTATTATCATTTTATTCTCACATTTCTTGCAGTGGTCGTTTCTCTTAATTTTACCCCTCAGCCTAACACATTGTTTGGGTTTGTCATATTATATGGTTAGAAATAGTTCCATTGCAACGTGAATCACTAATTCATTCATTCATTTGAATATTGATGTTGCAACATACTTGTAGTTTGTAGGAGGTTATTGCTTGACCCTGTCAGAGCTCCAGACTAACGGGCAAGTTAAATTGTACTGCGGACAAGTTACTTTTTAACATTATATACATCACCATTAATGCCTTTGCTAATTGCCCTGACTTGCCCTGACTTGCCCTGACTGGCCTGCAGCCAAGTAACTCAGAATGTTAGTATGGAGCTTTGCCTGTTGTTTTACATTGTTGTTTGAGGTTAACATTATCATTTGACATTAACGTTGGCCATTGTTGTTGTACAAGCGGGTGGGCGTGACATGCTAAAGCATACCATTGGACATTGTTGTTGTACAGGCGGGTGGGCGTGACATGCTAAAGCATGTCATTGGACATTGTTGTTGTACAGGCGTGTGGGCGTTACAGACTAAAGCATACCATTGGACATTGTTGTTGTACAGGCAGGTGGGCGTGACATGCTAAAGCATGACGTTGTACATTGTTGTTGTACAGGCGGGTGGGCGTGACATGCTAAAGCATGACATTGGACATTGTTGTTGTACAGGCGGGTGGGCGTGACATGCTAAAGCATGACGTTGGACATTGTTGTTGTACAGGCGGGTGGGCGTGACATGCTAAAGCATGACGTTGGACATTGTTGTTGTACAGGCGGGTGGGCGTGACATGCTAAAGCGGAGCTGCAAGGGTCTGGCGGAGCACATCAAGGTGGAGTGCGACTCGGTGGATCTCACTCAGAAGATCCAGGACATGAAGCTCCACTGTCTGCTCTTCCTTAACATTCCAAGGTCAGACACGTCTCTGCTGTTCCGCTGTTCTGCTGTCCAGTGTCCAGAGCACATATTCTGAAAACATTCTTACCATCCTACGACAATCTTAAAGGCATACTATTACAGATGGTTGACCTATATAGTGGTCTAGCATGATTTTACCTGAAAATAAATCTAAATTTGCAAGAAATAAATATCAAGTTTAATTTCTGAATTCCACTTTTATTTCAGCCATTGATTTTTGTAATTTCTGAACAAAGTTAACTAGCGGTAAGCCATTATTAATTAAAATAAAAAATGCCTACATTATCTGTCTGTGTTTCAGGTATGCTGGTGGTACAGTGCCGTGGGGCAACCCCACCACTATCGGCTTCGAGCCTCAGCGTCATGACGACGGCTACTTGGAGGTGGTGGGATTCACATACTCATCTCTGGTACGTGTCGCCTTGTGAACAATGGAAAATAATTGGAGATTTCCACATTATAATGTATGCTATCAATGTAAATTATTTATTAAATACTTAAAATAATGTATTTTAAGTTATTTTTTATTATTTAATTTAGTAAAAATTATTTGTGAATTTATCATTAATGTTAACATTTCTTGTCACAAGTCACTGATTGGCTAAAACTATCTCCTGGCAACCAAAATAAAAGTTAATTTGATTTATTTGTTTAAAAAAATAACAGTTAATTATTTATTTAGTTTTCTTGTTACTCATTCGCTAAGGTTTTGTTGTCACTGATTGGCTGGCATTTCTTTGTCACTGATTGGCTAACGTTGGTCTCCAGGCGACGCTGTACGTGGGAGGTCACGGTGAGCGGCTGATCCAGTGCCGCGAGGTCAAGCTGACGACGTACAAGTCCATGCCCATGCAGCTTGACGGCGAACCGTGCAGACTCCGTCCGTCAATCATCACCATCAACTTCCGCAACCAGGCCAACATGATCATGAAACCCAAGCGACGAGGATCCATGCCCATCATAAACGAGTATGTATAGAGAGTCCATACAAGTAGTGTCACTGCAGGATTTTATGAATGCTTCAGATAATGTACTGCAGGATTTTATGAATGCTTCAGATAATGTGTTCTGGCCCCGAGATTATGAAACTTTCTTGAGTACGATTTCTTGCTTAACTCAAAGTTTTGTTCAGAAAGAAAAACGTCAATCAAAATGATTTAATCAGAATATGTTTACATTCAGTTGAATTCTGTATCAGGCCCCAAGATAGACAAACTTTTTTAAGTATGAATTCATACTCAACTCAAAGTTTTTTTCACAAAACTTGAGCCCGAAAATGTTTTGAAATTTTGCGGCCTGATATAGATTATATATAAACATTAATAAAATTCAATTTATAGTCTTATTATGTAACACAACAGCCGTCTGCATCGTAATTTCAGTCTCGATCCTAACCAATGAAATGCATTTAATCACCACGCTCCTATTTCAGCCAATCACATCAGGGTTCCTCTCAGATGGTATCAGTCCAGCTATAGTCCCGATTTTGCCTTTTTCAGTCCTCCACTGCTTCCAGAGAGATTGCGACTCCAAGTGAGTCGGATAAGCATGGCTGTGTATGAAGCCATGCATTACGACAAGGAGAAACTCCGCAAGGCCTGTAAGTGTGGTCGCAGTGCATGACAGGGTTAGATTTGGCACCCTCACCACAGCTTATACTAGACGTGTGCATATCTCTATATTTATCTATATAATCACCTGTAGCTAGCTAGTCCACCCCCCGCATGGTACGGGATAGAGGCCACGTGTGTTCACTGACTGACTGATTAATTTACTGAGGACTGATTGGCTGACTGATGAAGTGACTGATGGACCGAATGACTGACTTACTAACTGAATGAAGGACTGATTGATTGACTGCAGGACTGACTGAGGAATGACTGAAGGAATGACTGACTGACTAACTGACTGACTGACTGACTGACTGAGGACTGACTGAAGGACTGACTGAAGGACTGACTGACTGAATGACTGACTGAGGAATGACTGACTGACTGAGGACTGACTAACTGACTGACTGAGGACTGACTAACTGATTGACTGACTGACTGAAGGAAGGAAGGACTGACTGACTGACTGAGGACTGACTAACTGACTGACTGAGGACTGACTAACTGACTGACTGAGGACTGACTAACTGATTGACTGACTGAAGGAAGGAATGACTGACTGACTAGCTAGGCTGAGTGCTTGCTACCCGATGCTGGACATAACACCTAACAGCCAACCCACCGCAGACACCCACCCTGATGCCCATGTCAACCCCCACCCCAAAGCCCATGTCCACCCCCACACCAAAGCTCACATCCAAACCCATCCCCAAGCCCAGAAATTCAAGTCTTAGTAAATGCCATCTATATTTAGCTGTAGGTTCACATTTGCACCATGGCTTAATCAGATCCCAATTGATAATCCCAGTACCGGTAAGTAAATTGTTCTCATAATATAAGTACTGCCATTGTTATTGGTTTTATTGGTGGAAGCTGCCCTATGTGCTATGAATCCAGTCCAGTTGTCCATACCCCTGTATCTGACCAATAGCAGCAAAGCTTGCACCCTCTAATCCATTACATATCTGAGCAAAGTTGTCCCCTGAGCCAATCATGTTGTCCGTACCATCATGTTCTGACCAATGGTGACCAACTGCCCCATGACCCCAACCATGTCTGTTCAGACCATGAAAGCAAACTCTTTTACTCACCGGTTCTCACTAAATCTCACTGAACACTCACTAGATCATGATTTATCATCATGCACATGCTAATCTCACTCACTTAATAGTTTGATGCTAACACATTGTATCGCCTGAGTTACATTATATAACGTTCTATCATATAGCTTTCTATATATATTTTTTTTTAAATTAAAGAAAATTATTTTATTTGTATTGAATTTGGAATTCTTAAGAACCAGAAATTGG
This sequence comes from Lepetodrilus tevnianus, assembly GCA_032361465.1. Classification (NCBI taxonomy): domain Eukaryota; kingdom Metazoa; phylum Mollusca; class Gastropoda; order Lepetellida; family Lepetodrilidae; genus Lepetodrilus; species Lepetodrilus tevnianus. The sequence continues at coordinate 7,033 of JAUTBX010081873.1, read as the reverse complement.
TTCAATGTTTCAAATTAATTCATGAAATATATTTTAGTGGAATTCAATATCATTTATAATTTAATAATAATTAGTAAATTTCATCATTTTAACATTGTAGGAAAATTATCCCCATTTTCATGGCTTTTAACCACTATCATGCTTGGATCTTTAGGACATAGATACCTTTGGGCAATGTACCTAACTTAGATTACATTTTAAAGTATAGATGCACAGGTAATAGTACAGTAGTTATTTTTGTCACATATTTTCTGTTCATTGCATAGACAGTAGTTAAACATTATTCGCTTAACCTTCTCCATGCTGTAGGCAACCAGAGATACCTTAACAAGCCGTGCCTGGACCTAATCCAGCAGGGAGAGGGTTAAATACACTATTCACGATCCTACCTGCAATCCTAGAATCCCGTAGATCTACACGCCACCATTTTGTTTTAAGAAATTAAATTATCTTATTTATTCTGGGAATATCCTATACCATTTAGAAAATGTTAAATGAATATCAAATTCAAATAATTAATAACATTAACAACTAAGAAATAATCTGCAAAAAAAAAGAAGAAAAAAATACCTTTTTATAAATTTGTTACCGTCTGCAATTCTCACATTCTGCGGCAGTTTGAATGTAGACATCTTGCCATTACGAGGCATTGGGCTGTTTGTTTTTGTCAGCGATCCCGCTGGGAATCATCGTGGTCGACAACAACGCAGATCTGGAACAGGTTCGAGAACAAATCAATAAGTTGGATCTGGTGAGTATATTATATGTCATGTACTGTGCAGTAGTCAACAATAGCCATTGAACTGTCATTTGATATTTTGACCCTAATTTTAACTCCAGTATTTCTTCAATAAGGAAATGTTAATGGCAGGGTCATCGCATATAATATTACGTGAAAGATTCGCACCATGACTTTAAGCAACAAGTCGCTCACTTTTGGCAGGAGTTGAAAATGCATTCATATTATGTAGAATTAAGAACTATTGTTATATCTGTCTCCGAGATTATGAAACTTCTTGCAAAACTCATGCTAAACTCAAGTTTGTGGTCACAAATCTATATAACATGTGCTTTTGAGCATAAAATCATACTAACAAAATGATGTGAACAAATGGGGATAACTGTAAAGTCTAGTCCTTCTCAAGCATGGAGATAAGGATTACCATACAGTCGTCACAAACCTCTTCATGGAAATGGAACTGATCAGTTACAAGGCTCTGATTACAAATGAAACCATACTCAAAAGGTTTTATAATATCAGGGCTAGACCTAGCAGGATATAAACATCATATGCTAACCCGTTGTGATATGCATCAATTCCCATCTAACATTGCAATTTATTTGTTGTGAGTAAAATAATTCTTGAGCGAATTCCAAGGAGTAAAATTACAATATGCAAGAATCTGACATCTATATTCTCAGAACTTCCGGAATGGAGAAGATATCCAACCCACAACAAATCAGTCGCTGCAAAAACTCTCAAAGAAATGGTGCTTCCTAGACTGTAAGTGATTTGTGTGATAATATTCTTCAATAATATCCTAGCTGTATCATGCTAAAAAAAAAGACGCGAAAAGATTATTGCAGTTGTTGTTCCCCTGCCTCGATAAAGCATTAAAGGGGAAAAGCAAGTACGTGTTTCGGCTGCAGCAGGATATTCCATGTGCTAGCACCGACAGTCGGTGGAAATACAGTAACACAAGTTGGGCATGTACATATAAAACATACCAGCCATCAGATATGAGTGCAAAATATCTAGAGAGTTGCTCCAAATTCAATTCAACAAACCAACAAACTAATGCATGATTATAAACTGGAGATATGCATGTGATCGTCGGTGGCGGATCCAGGTGGTATGGAGGCCCACCCGCCTTGCGCCCTGTTTTTGGTAATGTTTTTTAATTAAGTGTTGGTTTCTGTGTTCACAGCAACCACAGCAGAACGTTTTTTCCGCATCGACCGGGCTCAGGAGCACCTCCACTACATCACGGACATCTCATCCGAGGACCTGTACATACTCGACCCTGACCTCTCGCCCAACGCAGAGGTCAAGGCCACCAACGGGGAGAAGATACCCGTCGTGCTGGAGAACAACAACTCCAAGACGACCAAAGACGGCGACATCATTTTCAATTTTCCTGTCACGCAACCGAAGTCGCCTCGTCTGAACCAGTAAGCTTTCTTTCACGTGGGAACCTCCACACGTTATGCATCATTGACTTTTTATATTTATAGACATTTGCAACGATTCATATTGGGTTACATTTATTTGGAATGTTTATACATTTATTAGACGTGTACTGTTCTTGTGTATATATATATATGCAATACATTTATGTAATCATTTGTTTTGATAGGTATGTTATTGTTATAATAATTATTATTATTATGGTTATTATAGATCTTAGTCTAGTACAGTCATGTGGCATTTAGTTCTTGAAATATTGTCATGAACATTTATCATTTGAAATGTTTGGTTTTTTAATGTATGGAATGAAATTGTGTTACAATGTTCAATTTACCTAATTTTTATCTCCTGAAAAATCACTAACATCTCCTATACATTTCAAGTTCCCCAAAGGCTATATAACACAACATATAACACGAATAGTGGCTTTCCATATAAGGACAGACAATGAGAGAGACACTAGCCAATCAGTGCGCTTTTTTTTAATGAATTAAGTCTGCATTTTGCCCAGGTCCTGTTACCTCCCTTTGTTTTTATCTAAGCAGGAAGAGAAACAAGAAAATCTCATATTCGCACTCGGAAAGAATGAAGAGTTTCGACAGAAGCCGCTACATGGCAAAGTCAAGGTCCTAACAAATTCTTTAGTTCTCTACTCTGCTAGTAATCCCATATACAATCTTTGATTTAAAAAAAAGAATAGTTAAAGGGAGATAACTTCATTCCCCATCACCCACATGCAGTTTAGACAGTAGAGTTCCATTTAGAGTAGTTCCTCATGTGGAGGCATATACACCGAGTAAGGAATCATTCCGTGTTATTATATTATAGAGATTAATTACTAAGATGTCCAGCTATCAAAACATTGCATTCTTCTTGTACCAGTAGATTTTTGCTGTTATATATCGGAAAGTGTTCAATGTCCTGCATTGAAGGTTCTGGATTTGACATCTCATGTTCCTTTCGCTACTATGACTGGGCTGCAGCCAAATATATCCCAATACTGGCATTTCTTTTGCCAAAACGGCAGGGTTTGGGGTGCCCCATTTATCCAGCCACCAGATTGCTTTATTTGCGCTGCCCAACAAGTTTCTAGCCGACTTGTACCAGTATCTGCTGACCTGCGCTGTTTGGCTTCAGGGGTCAGCCACGTTGCTTCATTTGCACTTTCGCCATCATGTGACACGCTCTCGCAACCTTCAAAGTGACTTGCTGCGTTCTGTCAAATAGAGCAGCCCTAATGTCTTCAGATTTGTCCAGTTGAAGTATTGCATAGCGCTCGCTACCTTGTGTATTGATATCCGACAGTGGATGCTTTGTAGCAAGAACATAGGCCTAATGGCTGTTCATGGATCACAAAAGTTTTTCTGAAATAAATATTGTTTAAAAAATAGGCCTAATGGAATGTACTTAGAATGATTTACTTTGAACCTGTTCAAAGAGTAATTTTTTTAAGAGTCTATGGTTGTGTAGTGCATTCTGAATGCATACCAGACATGTGCATACCAGACATGTTAGTCATGATATGAGTGAAAGAATCTTGAAAGCAGATTGAGACCTCAATCCGATTAATCAATAATAAATCAGTGAATCATTTGTAAGCTTCACATCTTGGTTTTGGGTCACATTCTGAATATTTCCTCTCGGGATACTTCTGTCCTTCCTTCTGGTTGGACATCTCTAGGAGGACATCTCTAGGAGGACATTGTGGAAGGACACCTTCTTCTTTGAGAGAACATTATATTAGGTCTTTGCAAGATGTCTGGTGATATCTGCAATGTTTTGATGGCTGGACGAGTTTAACCCTTTCAATTAATAGCATCTTCTATTACTTGGAATTTTAAAAGTATTTAGTTATGACTAATGATGATAATGATGATGATGATGATCTCTTTATATTTTTGGTAATTTTCAGGATTGTTCATTTCTTCTTCTTTTTTTTCAAAAAAATATTAAAATAATTTTTCTTCAGTCTTACTTTTATAATATGGAACCCATCCCATTTTCTAAGTGCAGCATAAAACTCGCTAAATTTGCATTTATCTGCATTGAGTGGATTCTTTTCTTTTCTGTCTGCATCCCCACTTCTACAGCGAACTAACCCCAATTTGAAGAGATTTTGCAATAGTTTTGTGACACTGTTTTGTGTTTTCCCGCAATTATTTAAAAACTATATCTTTTCAAATATTATGTCCTTCATATTTTTTTGGTGGTAAAGTATGTTATCACTAATGTGATTGCATTTCAGAATATTTATTGATGAAAGATAAATATATGTCAATTATGAATACGGGTACATAAATAAATAAGATTGTTATTTTCTCGTTGTCTAATATAGAATTTTGATCCAACTATCCTAGTATAGTGATTCCCATGACAATATTTATTATTTCCATTTTTTTTCAACAAAATAACATAACTGATAAATTTGGAATTCAATGTCAACATTTTCTATGTGAATGTAAATTGGTCATAAATCGGCAAAAATGAATGCCAGAAAAGTAAAAGAGGAAATCTTTAAGAAATTTGATTTACAAATCTCTCTCTCTCTGTCAGTAATCCTATTGAACATTACCCAAATGTATTTATTACTTATTATTAATATTATTATTATTATTATTATATACTATGGTATATTTGTATGTTCATGAGGAAATTATACTTCCCATTCCATAGGTAATTGATTCCATATACACATGTAGATATTGAGAAATGCATTTATTTGCGGGTACAGAGATTATGTCGCTATCATGTTACTGTATTTAGCTTTTTATGCTATCAATAGTATTAACTTTCTTGCAGAACCGATCAGAGTTTCAACAGTTCATAGAAATTGAAGTATTTATAAATAATCCGATTTCACTTTTGTTGTACACTTATGAATCTAATTTGTACTGATTCCCACTTTTAATCACACCCAGATGTCCCGAAATAATGCCCCTCCAACGACCGGAGAGTATGGAGAATCTCCTCGTTCCGCCCCCACCAGGCTCAAATAACAGGTCCGCACAAATATAACGTACCCACAGTCGTCCTGGCAACCTCCGTCAAACTGAATTCTGGGAAAGAGAAGAAATACCATGAAATGTTCAATTTTGAAAATAATTTTCTGTAAATATTTTACGATTGAAAATGTTATTATCATTTTATTTTTAATTCCATTTTGATCGTTTTTCAGTTGATTTAATATTACTTTTTCGGTTGATTATCATTACTAGATAGATTCTGGTATACTAACAATATTCAAAATTATATAATGACTTTTAAAAAATATACATTTATTTCTATATCGACAGATCTAGATTATATATATATTTTAAAGAAAACTAAAACAAATCTATATCAACATTTAAATTTTTTATCATTATGTTTTTCATATATTTTATAAAATATGACAGTTCGAGATTTTTTCTCTCTCAGGATTTGGTCAGACAGTGTTGCCAGGGAAACTATGTCAACTAGTGATTTCCTGTGTCAAGTTGTCCTTGTAGTGACCTCTGACCTTTGTGCCAAACCCTAGTTAACTGCATGAGTTAGAAAACAGCTTATAACCCCGGTGATTGAGGCGTTTCTGCTAGTTTAGATTTGTGTTAATTAATTAATTAAAGGCTGACTGACTTTTTTCCATGAAGAGAAAAACAAATTACTTCTTACGTTCCTGAATAAATTGTAAACATCTTTTAAATATATTTAGATTTAGTCAGTCTCAAGATTTTAAAGTATTTATTATTCTGAAATTAAACTGAATTTAATAAAGAGTATTTTTACCTGCTGGACTTGGTCCTCCGTGAAAACTCCCAAATATCCTAGTCAATGTGCATTTTGTCAAGCTTGAGTACCCGTCTATGTGTATCTCGTTGTCAACCGATGTTACGTTACACTATTTAGGATGTATTTTACAACTATGGTGATAGGAGAAGACAGTGGTTAGTACGTCTGGCAAGAAATCCCAGGTTTAAACCCTCGCCCAAGAACGTCTTCTTTTCCTCACCGTGTAGAAGAGTCCCGTTACATATAATTTTATTTACATGCATGGATGAACTGGTAGGGTTTTCCCTGACTAGCAAAACCTGTGTGTTCAACTTTCTTGAAGCAAGAGACCCCTAAAATAACGCACGACAAATAAGTGAAATTTGAGCCGAAATTGTATTTTGAAAATCATTTCAACTCCCTAGCCTGGGAAAACCCTGAATTAGTTTTAGGGGATGAAACCTGAACGGGTTTTGGTGCTTTTTGTGCAAATGCAGCTGAGGGTTTTTGGTTTTGCTATAATATGTAATCATTGCAGGTTCTTCTAACCTACGTACCACGCAATATGATCACAGAAATACAGAAGTACATAGCACTGAAATACTAAAATCCCTGTGACAATTATCAGATATTAGCTATGGGCATTCCTCATTAATAAATTTGTCATGACAACGTCACCTTGGATATCATCTCATGGCATTATCCATTGTATTTTTCACGTCCCACACTAAAGAATATCATCCAGTTATAATAATATGTCTGGGTCCTGGGGTACTTTGCTCAGAAAAGTTGTAATTCTATGTAACTGGGCTCCCGCTACAACAGAAAGCGTTGACCTTACAATAGTTGTAGCCACAATAGTTCTGAGCAATGGGCGCCTGCTCCTTAGAACAATTGTAGCACTATGATAGTCATGGTTTCCTATTCATGTACAGCTAGTTATGATTTTATGATTTTCATAGTTATGATCATTCTGTACTAGAGAACACTTTAACTAGAATACAATTTAGTATAGGGACCATAAGTTGACACGAGATATCCCGAGAGTCATTCAATATCCGGTGACATAAACAGGTCAAACACCTAAATGCGCTACAC
>JAUTBX010081762.1:0-12258 GCA_032361465.1 Lepetodrilus tevnianus | reverse complement strand
ACGTTCAAAACTAACGTTCTCCTGACCTAATGGGAACGTTCTAAGAACGTTCTAAGAACGTTAAATTGTTAGCTGGGAATGTCATATACTATCACAACTTGCTGTTTACACTCATCTTCCAACACTCCAAGCTTGTTGATAGGAATGCAGTATCTTTGGAGATCTGTCTGACTGTCATCGTGTCTGTCTGTGACATCTGTCTGTCTGTGCATGCACGGCTGTGGAAATACCCAGCGTACTAGTATCATCTCCAGTTGTACATTGTATCGGCCATGCACTGACATAGACCCAGGGGTGATATATTGCACATTTTCTCTAGGCTCAATTAGTGGGCAAATTGGATCTAACTGCTTTAAGTATAATTTCATGGGACATAAATTCTTCTATACGCTCACCCAATTGTCTATATTGGTTGGTAGCATATGTACGTTATGTATGTTATGCACTCTCAGTTATTATACTCAACAAAATAAATTAAGGGTCGCAGATATTTTTTGGGGGATCTTTTTATCAAATTTCGGAACCGCTTGTGGAATCTGGTGCCAGCCTTCTTGCAATTTGTCTGCAAGTTCTTGCAGAGTACCTGGCCACAAGATCATGAAACATTTTGAGTATGATTTCATGCTCAAACTCAAAATTTACATATTAACAAAACATTGAGTTGAGCATGAAATCGTACTCAAAAGTATCGTAATCTCAGAAAGAAATATTATGACATCTAGATAATCTGTTTTTCTCAGGAAAACAATCGAAGATACCCTGATACTGTGTAGTACACTTTGGTTCTTGACTAATCAAGATTCCTAGAATTTTATCTGAATGGTAATAAAATCATATATTCTCCCTTGAGTAAAACATTTCAAAATACAATATGGAGATCATTACTGATTATCATCAGTATATGATCTCTGAGGCAGTGTATATCATCATTATCACACCTTTGGGAGATCATACCAGTATGATATACTAGTATATCATGGTATACCAACATTAGCTATCTGAGATGTGTATTACCGTAATCAATATTCTTCAATAGTATATTGTGTCACTCAAGATGTTGTTATACTTATCTGAAAATGAGATATTGAATTGTACAATTCTTAATGTTTGGATAGTAGGGAATGTACTTTTCAAGAAATGAATAATAACAATAATAAAATTAAAAATTCACATTTGTATCAATGTACATTTGTATCTATTCAATAAGCCAGCTCTGAGTTTCGAATATACGTAAAATATGTGTAACCGGGTGTGATACAAGATGCTCCTACTAGTCTCGGCCAGCGGGGTTACCCCTTTGGCTCATTCGGTAGAGAGTTGGACTCCCAATCCAGCAACTCGGGTTCGAATCCCAGGGTGATCGGAATGATTCTCTGTTTCAATGGCGCCCCACCCGGCTACATACGCATACATGTGTCAAAGGTGAAGGCATACTATAATATAGTATGGTGCTAGTAAAATGCTTATCACAACCACTAGAACACTGTACAGTGGTTTTAACAAACACGTAACGCAAAATAGATGAATATCGTACATTATTTGCACTACAGACCCTCAAACAGTTGTTGTTCTTGCTCTTTTCACCTATGACACATGCATGTGTATTCTGTACTTATTCAAAACTTCGAGCTGGGTTATATGCATTATTCTATAATAGACGTCCCTCTCAAAAGTCGAGTAGTATAAATATTTATCCGAAATCAATGCAGAACTTTATAACCTCAGATTAAAGGGTCATGCAACCAGATTCAGCTGGATGCGAAATTGACGACTCTGGCACTTGCCGATATTTGGGGAGAAATTTATGGACATACTTTAGATAAGATCACGTGTGTAATAGTAATTAAAATGTCTGCAGGTAGCAGCTAGCCCTTGTGGAGATAATCCGTTATCTCTGCGCACTGCTGCCGTTACAACAGTGGCAGGGGAAGCAGTACTTGGAGATAAGGAAGTTATATTCACTGTACCATCCGGCCTGTCTGGCATCTTGAGTTGGAGGAGCCGCAGCAGACGGGCAGAGGATAACAGGATGTCGTAACTTGGTAGAACTGTATCAGAATCCTGATTGCTTTCTAAGAAGCTGGGAGCCTGTTCTCGAAACGTTCTTACGATTGTATGACAAACTTAAGGATTTGTATATTAGGGCTATGATAATCTTACCTATGTTCTTGTGCCAAGATCGTAAGAATGTTTCGAGAATAGGCCCCCTCGTGTTTGTTCTTGAGATGAACATCTTCAAGAATAACAGGATATGTCAACTTTAAGATTTCATGAAGGAGTCTGGAGACGATTTCTTGAAGTTGTTGCCGATCGTAGGATTTATTATTTATTAAATGTTTCTGCGCATCACAGATCGTCCCAATAAAATTGTTGGTATAATCATTAGAATTTTAGTTGTGGTGTTTGTGTATTCAAAATTGCTGTTTCTTTGCCTAGTCCTAGTCCATATTGAGCTGGGAGGGACACCAAGAAATTAAATACCATCCTTTATGTAATATTTCAAACATACACCACTAGAAATCATCTCTACACACATACACTCATAAGGACAACTGTAAACACATGACATTTTCATATATGACCTTGACATTCATCATAACCTTGACCTTGTTTCAGACAAAGAAGCCAGAGAAGAGAAGGAACTGAATCGTGACAAGTTGGACAAGTACGACAAGTACGACAAGTATGACGAGGCAATGAACGAGGACAAGGTTTCTCCACCAAACGACCTCGGGTTCAAACAGCACCACCTGCTGACCTCGAAACCGACCTCGCCCACGGTACGCACGTGACGGCCATTACCATGGTTACCTCCTATCTGACCGATGACCATTTCCGGTTTCAATTTAGTACGATTTCATGCGAAATTAAAAGTTTTGTTCATCGTCACATATGGTTGAAAAATTCCTGCTGTGATGTAAAACAATAATTCCCTCGAAGTTTAGTTCATATATAATATACAGTTATCTCCCTTGGTTCGTGGACACATCCCAATGTTCCAGGTGTGTGAAACTGTTTTACATTGAAGAGATGATGCTAGGTCCTCAAATAGGATTCAAACTTGCACATTTGGGATTCCTTTGACCAATAATATTTTACTGATTTTTCATTAAAAAAACCCATTGAAGTTACTTACTTCGTTAGTATAGCATCCTATGCACATCATGAATTGAATGGACATATTGGGGTTTTTCCAAATAGGTTGGAGGAACAGTTTTATCCCCGCTCGGCTCGCCCGTAATGCTTGACGAATACATCCCAGAATGTGCACTTCCGCTCAGCACCCACCACCAGATGCAGTTACTACGGCAACAGCTGGAGCAGCAGCAGCACCAGACTCAGGTGGCCATCGCTCAGGTCCATCTGCTCAAGGACCAGCTGTCTGCTGAAACAGCTGCCAGGATAGAGGCCCAGGTAGGGTTATACCATCTACACTTGTCATTGTTATTATTATTATTATTTATTTTTATTTTTATTTATTATTTATTTTTTATTATTATTATTAATATTTTATTTTTATCTTTTTATTTATTATTTTATTTTTATATATCTATTTATTTATTATTAATTAAAATTATTAAATATATATATATATTTTATTTGTTATTATTATTATTATTATTATTATTATTATTATTATTATGTGGCAATGAAGTTGTCATCCTTGGTATGTCAGTGCCATCGTCGCAAATGGGTGAAAAATCGTGCAGCAATTTTAAACTCCATATTCACTCACTCACTGACTGTCAGTGTCAGCTTGTGCTCACAGGTTTACTGCAACATTCACCGCTATGGATATTATTTAACTTTCAGGTTTCTGAAATCACGTCGTCACAAATGGGTGAAAGAATCCCTCAGCGATGCTAAACTCCATATTCACTCGCTCTGAAATCAGGGTGGATTAATGTTTTGGTCGGTGTCTCGCTACATGATGACATCAATATGCAGTGTTTTCACAGAGATTTTGAACATTATATTCACAGGCACGAGCACACCAGCTATTGATGCACAATCGCGATCTCCTCGACCACGTGACCCAACTCGTGAACCGCATTCAAGATCTGGAGATCAAGGTCACCGGCGCGTCGGCATCAGATGTCATGTTTCACACACCACCACAGGTACACGTGCGTTGATCGAGTAACGGTCTGACCCTGAGGTTATGAAACATTCGGAGTATGATATCAATCATATCATGAAACATTCTGAGTACGATGTCATGCTCAAACTAACATTTTATATAGGGATTTGTGAACAAAACATTAGATTTGAGGGTGAAATCATACTCCGAAAAGCTTCGTAATCTCCAAGCTTCGTAATCTCGGGGCCAGCTAAAAGTTGATGTTTACATTTCACTTGTCACGATAATTTAACGTCAGTACTTACTATTTTATTATTTTATTAGTGTAAATGTCTATAAGCTTGTTTATGATGTCTCGATTTGATTCCCGCTGCGACATTATATCCATAATCACACTCATCATTATCGCGTAGTAATACAGTACTGTGTTTTGCCAGGTTCCAATGCTTCCGGATCCCACGACTCCGCGTCCGAGTCCTGTGTACCTCCCGGAATTCCGCGAGGTGGACGGCTCCTACATGGGTGGCGGAGTGACGGAATCAGCGATGTTCGAGAACCCCAAAGCCGGACTGGACACAGACTCTCCGGACAGCGGCCATCGCGAGATGTCGTCCGAGAGTCTGTCCTATAACCTGACCCAGGCGGACAGCAACGGCTGGTGTGTGTCGTACAACGGAGGAAGCAACATCCCCAACGGCGTGACAACCGGCGGAAACGTCAACGGAAACGGAAACCCATTCCGCCACTCGTACGCCAACAACTCAGACGATGGTCGTGGAACCACGAAGGACTACAACGACGACAAGGTGAAGATCATCACGCCATGTCCGTACCAAGACGCCAGCGGGAACCGTCTGGAGCTGAAGATGAGCCTCACTCCCAAAATCGATCCCCCGCCGAAATTTCGTCGCCCGCAACGGAACAACCACGGTTCCGGGGACCGGGATTCGAACGCGAATATTCCGTCGGACAGCGATTACTACTCCACCTACGCCAGCAGCAACACCAGCACTGTGAAGAGCGGACATCACGACGGAGGAGGCGGAGGAGGCGGGTCATATCCCTCCTCCAACTTCAACGACAACCGCGACGTCCACACAGTCGGTTCGCCTCGGCAGAAACTCGACCTGAAGGTCAATAACCTGAACGGCAGTCCACAGCGCCCCCTGGGGGTCCACCACGGACAGAACCACTGGAGGATGCGCATCAGTTACACGTCCGACGACGCCAGCGACAACTCCGAGGAGTCGAACACACACAACACGCCTCCCCGGCCACTCGAGACCATGACATTGAGCGAGTTCGAAGCCTTGAGCAGTTAACCCTCTATGGTCTCGGTCTGGTCCTTGTGTCAATTAACCCTCCAAGTGTCAAGTCGCATACGAAATACCCCACTGAACACATGGCGGAGCTTTGCAGTCAAATCTGTCCGTATTTTTTAAAAAGACAATCATATTGTCATGTGATAAAATGAAACGACATATTTCTTGTATCGCGTGAACGATATATTTCTTGCATCGCGTGATTTAGCAGGACGTTTGCTGCCGCTATCATGCAGTACCGTTTTGTTATTTCATGCCTGTAGTCGTAGTGGTAATAGCAACAGTGAACACATTTAGACGAGTTCACAATAGTTATGGTGATACAATGTCGCCATAAATACCATCCACTAAGATATCCCAAGGTCATTGGACAGGTGCCAAGGTCATTGGACAGTAGGACGTTATGTATTTGCTTCCACCTAAACTCATCATTGCTCAAAAATACATATATACTCATTCAGCCACCACACTCACTTCCCTCCCTTTGCATTGACATATCTGTATTTTGACCTCACCTGATCATATTACAGTATATAGATCCTTACATTTGGTTTTATGGCACTTTACACCCAAATTATCGCTCAGTATTGTTATTCAGTTTCGAAGAGGCTTCATTATAATCTACACCTGTGTTCAGCCCTTATTAGCGGACGAGTTGACGAAAGTTTGTACAAACCTGTTGTTAAAGGAACACAATGACAACATACTTGTACAGTAACGGCAAATGTGTACAGGCATATTTATACATTGCTTTAATTTAATTTGTATTGTATGTAAATACTGACTGTTTAGTCACTTTTTATATTTTATTCAATTTTGAAAAATAATACGAATTGCATGAGATATATCATAATATATATAATTATGAATTTAATTGTTGAAAGTTTGCAAAATTTGATTCAGTTGTAAAATATATTTTCATTTATTATCTGTTCCAGATGTTGAGTGACATCATGATGTTTATGTGAATTATTTATGGTTTCAATTGTATTTGCAATTTATACTTTAAGACATTTTCTTTTTTAATAGCAGCTTTATATTAATATTTTCTTGACATGAGGGATTTCATAAAAGTTATTTGATGTCATTGTACAATTATTGTGGCAACAGAATGACACAAAAATTTGTTTTAATATATTTGGGACAAAAACAAATCATAATAGTTTCAGAGGCTAGTTTACACAGGATATTTGGACCAACTTTATCGAGAAGAAAATTATGTCCAAGACTTTCGAAAATGAAGAATTTCTTCTCTATGAAAGCAACTGGTTCGCCAAATTTTGTTTATTAAAGGTACACAGCATTTTTATAAAAATTGTTGTTAATCTGGTGTGAATACCGGTAATGGTCCAACTTTGTGCAACCATGAGCACAGCACACTCTCTTGTCAAAACAAGATAAGGATTTGATATGGACAATTTTATTTCGGAAACCAGTTGTGATCATCTTTTTTAGGGTTGGTTCAGCTCCTGATATGTTATAATCTGAGATGTCGAACTGGCATCTGAAACTCTCGTTTCCTTCCATCGTTACGATAATTATTCATATAAATGTAAACATTACAAGTGATGTAGGCTCTTTGTGTACATTGCTGTGAGAAATCTGTGAAATATCCCTACTCGTATAATTTGGATGTGGTTGGATATGAATACTATCTATTGTATTGTATCAGTGACATGAAAGTTTTTGTTTGTGAAAGTTAAGAAATCCAGATTGTTTAAAAACCTTATATTTTGAATCAATTTTTCTTTCTTTGTCTAGAAAGAAGACTGTTTTCATTTGTTATATATCTCTGTTAATTTATGTATTCTATACATGGAAAACTACTTTAAGTTTGAAATATAATTCAGCCATTATTGGTCTACTATTTTCAAAAGGTGGGTAATATGAAAAGATTAGTATAAGTATCCAGGTTTAGGTCTGCAAGAGATATGGCCCTGGCCCCCATTTCGCAAAGACATATCAAATTAGTTATGATGTCATAAACATCTCGTCCGACTTCGTGAAAGGTTTCACATAATTTTTGGTTAAATCAGATAACATATTAATGCTAAATAATTTTTCTCATCTTAAAATTTACATTGTTTTTGTTAAATAGGGGCTTTGGGCTTTAATCCTCTCCCTGCTGGATTTACCCAAAAGCACTGCTCGTTAACCCTCTCCCTGCTGAATAAAATCAAAGTGTTCTATTTCTGCATGTGATCGGGCATGTTAACTCGCCTTCAGCAGGGAGAGGGTTAAGGCATCTCTGGTTGCCTTCAGCAGGGAGAGGGTTAAGCATTAAGGCATCTCTGGTTGCCTTCAGCAGGAAGAGGGTTAATATATCCTGTATGTAATATATCATGTCTGTGTCACTCCGAAATACACATGTACAGTCATATTTTTATATATTTTGTAGTCTATTATATTTGTATATAATACATCATTGTTACCCCTCGCCATGCTGGAAGCAACAGGAGATGCCCTAAAGAGCAGTGTCTGTGTCTAATCCAGCAGGGAGAGGGTTAATACTGATCCATCAGATTATTATTAAGATGGATTTTTGTTTGCATTAATTATTGCGATGTATGAGATTCATCACTATACAGCATATGACCCTGATATGAATGATGATATTACACTACGTAACATATCTGCTTTTCATTCATCCGATGTGCATGTGAAAACCCTCAAAATGTTCTGTGTATGATAGTCAATAAATATCTATCTGTGTTCAATACTCAATCAGTGCAATTTATTTAAAGCACATGTTGCAAGTTGTTATACAGTTTGTCGACACAATATTTTTACGATTTAAGAAAAACCTCATAATGTGATCACCGAAACGCGCATCTTAAAATTAAAGAAACATTATCTAAAAATTAATTACTTTCAACTCCTTTAACTACAATTACTTTTGACTAAAATTAAAGATTATTTTGCATGCTGATAACTTTTACTGTTGCGTTATCTACAGACAGCATATTCACAAGTCGCATGGAGTGGTAATTTAAAGCAGATCACCCTGTGGGTAGAGGATGTTTTCACTGACATTTTCTTATTTCAAAATATCTTTGAAAAAAAAAGTTTCTTCCATTTTTTTCCCTTCGTATTTTGTTGTTGTTGTTGTTGAACAAACTGTATCTATGATGGAGTTGTCTTTCCTTTGTATATTCTGGGGGTTACGACAACGTACTGAATGACTTGACCCCTCGCATGCCTGATTTGCCGAGATGTGAGTTTTTTCTTAGTTTCTTAGCAAGGAGAGCTAGATGTGCACGTTCTGTAATATACAGAAATCCTGTTGAATAAAAATAACTAAAAAATATATCTAGGTTTTTTTGTGTGTGTTATCTTTATGAAATTATTTTGAGATATGTTTTTGGTACGATTTCATGCTCGAGTTCCAATGTTATCTGGGGATTTGTGAACAAAACTTTTGGAGTTGAGTATGGAATTGTAATCAGGGCCTGGCTCCGAGATTACAAAACTGTTCAGAGTACGATATCATGCTCAACTCAGAGTTTTGTTCGTAAAATGTAAATTTTCAGCTTGAGTATGAAATAGCACTCAAAAAGTTTCCTAGGTGGTGTTCCATTGACAGTCTTGGACAGCCAGAATGTCCAGGACATGAATGGAATACGGAACAGGTGTGTCCAGGACGCGTCCAATCTGTCCACGTTCAAGAGGTGGTGTAGAGCATTCAGCAGCCAATTCATGACGTCACAAACACAAACTGCAACATTATTTGCCTCGGTCCTCTACTTCCTGTGAAATAACTGCATGGGCTGCCCGGGCTGTTCCATTCATGGTCTGGACACGTCTGTCCAGAATGTGTGTCTTGCACTGCCAATGAAACACCACCATAATCTCAACAGAGCCATTGGTCAAAGGGGAGATAATCTTAATGATTTTACTGCACCGGTGTGCTTCTTTTTCCAAGAAAACACAGATGTACAAAGACATCCGGCAAATGCAGAAGAATATAAAGAGCTCTGTGGTATCGGTACAGTAGATTCGAGAGCTACTGGTATGTGGTAACTATAGTCCTGTTAAATAGCAATCAAAATACCAAGCATCATCGCAAGCACATCCATAGAAAACCTTTATTTAATTTTTTTAAATGGAATAAAAATAATGTATGAAAGTAAATCACTGGTAAATGTACATATAATCTGAATATTAAAAGAATAATACTCGTAATATGACCAAATAACAAGACAACATAAAGGTTATTGGTAATATAATAGCACCGACGTATAGTCGACTGCCAAGAGCAATGGTGTATACGACTGACAGCAGTATATATATAGCACATAAACCCTGTATATATACGATGACATTTTGGTAATAATATCTGTCTTTTAAACATGACATTTCGGACAGTTGAAAAATAAATCTGCAAATTGCCGATGGGCAGCAAAAACACTGGTGTATAGTATATCATGATGGGACTACAATATGGTGCATTAATTATGTCATCCAATATGTATCATCTAAATCCTGAATAATGTTCTTTTCAAAATCTACTTTGGCTAAAAGCTCTATTAATCAATTTTCAGTATTTCAGATATAAAAATGTAACCATCACATATATGTATAATGAAGTTCCACTACATTTGCAATCTATAATAATATTGTACCATTTCCTTTCGAATTAATTACTAAACACATAATATAATGCTAATTTAATAAATTAAAAATAAATTAATGGCACTAAAAACCGGGTGTTTGCATCACAAAAATATTTCAACAAAACAAATTATTGCATTAATATTTTGGCACCATTTTGAAATAATTTTAGAATGACAATTTCATTGTGAACTACACCCGGGTGATAACATGGTGTAATATACCCGGGTGATAACGTGGTTTAATATATACTGCATATTATTTCTTCGTCAGTCTTGTAATGAGATCTGCATGTTGTGGAAACCTCTTCAACATGTCTTCTCTACTGCCCTCTGTCCAGTCTTTCATATCAAATCCTGAAACGTGTACAAATCATGAAACATATGTAAATCCTAAAACATATCTACAAATCATGAAATATAGGTCTATACCAATCTTGAATCAATCTACAAATACTGAAATATGTTTACTGAAACATGTAACATTAATAAACTTGAAGTTAACATTCTTAAACGTGTACGTTTCCTAAAATGTGTACATAATATATATCCACATAAAACATACACATCCTGAAACATGTTAAAGTATATAAATATACGTAAGCATGTAAAAATCTTGAAATGTGTACATGTATACATCCTGAAACATATACAAATTCTAAAAGATGTCGGAAAAATGTACAAATTCTTAAATACGTATGTACATTTCCTAAAATATCCTGAAACACATACACATCCTGAAACATGTAAAAATTCTGAAAGATGTCGGAAAAATTAACAAATTCTTAAATGTACATTTCCTAAAATGTGTACATATACAGATCCTGAAACATGTACAAATTCTGACACATACCTGGCGACACTGTAGCACTGAAGAATATGTATTCCTTGTCGATGAGTTCGAAGGCGTACCAATAATCATGAGGAATGAGCACCTGGTAGGCGCACTCAGCGTTCTTCAGAGTGTCGCCCATGAGAACGGAACTGTACTTCCCTTCTTTGTCCAGAAGGTTGACCTTGAAATCCATAAATTAATAATGTGAGTGAATGAATTATACACCCATGTATGGCATACACAACAATGACTATTTAATTATTTTTGTAAAGTAAAATATCTATAAAAACGAAGAGTCGTAAAATCACTGATTATTCTTCATTCTAATCAGTGTGAATCCTATAAATCACAAATAAAAAAAGAAGATTATTTATGACTTTCACCTTGTCAGAAAGCGTCTAAAGAAAATTCGTGCACATGTCACATGACATGCAAATCAAACAATCCAGCTGAAATGTGCCGGTCACTAGATACCGGCGCAAGCGGCACAAGTCGGCTAGAAATTGGTCGGGGCAACGTTCAAATATAGCAATCCAGTCTCTTAAACAGGGCACGCCAAACTTAACCGGTTTCAGCAAATAAAACGCCACTTATGATATCTAGCATGAAATGACCTTCACCTTGACAGTTCCTCCGGCATGCCAGAACAGCAGTTCATCGGACAGCAATGTGCGCCAGGTCTGCACGCCCGGCGCCACCATCAGGCTGTAGATGCTGGAATTCGCGCATCGCGGTCCATCGTGTCTGCAACCATGGCAACGATGAAAACATGTGTGACCAAGACTAAGTTATAGGCCGTTATAGCCAGGAAAGCGATATACACTGTAACACAATATTGAACATAAATAATAATCATAGTGCTAGATCTATATAATGATATTTTTTGTTTGTTTTTTAATAGGGGTTTGAGCTGCTTTCAAGATTATTTCACTTATATCACAGCTTGTCAGTTTAGGGCAGGAGGAAACCCACAACATCCACAGCGCTGAATGTTGCAGTAAACCTGCGAGTACCGGCGGGTACTGACATATCGAGGATGGTAACTGCATTGCCATGATACACACAGCACATCATATCAATATCGCTTTAGAAAGGTAACTTTCGCATACATTAGAGCCAGGACGGGATTTGTAACCACTCCAAAGTCTAAATGTTTTAACATTGCAAGTGTTTTAAGCATGAAATATGTCAACAACCTGTGATAGTATGCTTTTAAAAAAAAAATTAAAATTATAATAAAACTGTATATCGTGGGTCATAAATTTAAGCTGTAATTGTAATTGTTACATCGATGGCACTATATAGCCAGACAGCCTAATTATCTTGCATGTTAAAACAACATAAAATCTCATTGAGTCGGCCAAACGCAGCTCGCACATAACTTGTAACAAACGTTTTTATCACATGACT